>VNJY01005488.1:57145-119571 GCA_008042715.1 Drosophila bocki
GTCCCCCCAATTTCCCTATCCCCCAACCCCCCTCCCCCCCCCCCCAGACCCTGCTAGTTTCGAATTTGTTTTTGAATTTCGATTAAGCCGAAAAGTGTATTCAAAATAAAATTGTTGACCATGTACATAGGCACAGATAGCAAATGCAAATCGTTGTTTGTGTCGACACGAGGGGAGGATATACTATATCCATATATCGAAAAAAAATCATTAATTTTGATATATTGAAAATTACCTATCGAAAAAATTGCATTAACATATCGAAAACATGTTAAACTTAAATATATTGAAATTTTACCTATCCGAATTATATCAATGTATCGAAAAAAAAAAAGTCGTACAGTTTGATATATTGAAATTTTACCTATTGAAAAGATCGCATAAACATTGAAATATTGAAATATTTAAACATTGAAATTTTATATGTTGAAAAAGATCGCATTTAATATAAAGACATCGAAATAATCGGTCCATAAAGTCCATAAAATGTGATATTATTATTTAATTTTCTATTTTGTCCGATATATCTACAGTGACATCAATTTATCGCACATATATTTAGTTAATTTATTAACTTTTGGGTTAATTTTTCTCTTTTCTCCGATTATTTAGATTGATCCCATATATATTTATCACAATATAAATTGATCGCAATTTATTTATATATCCACTTTTGGGTTAAATATTGATACATTTTCAATATATCTATATTTTCTGACCTGGCCAAACCGAAACCAAAACCAAAACCCCCCCAAAACTAACCAATCATCCCATTCCAAGGCTCTACAGCAGCTTGATCCACTCGTTAACCAGCTCCTTCTGGTAACCAATCCTCTTGAGCAACGCCTCCGACCGCCAGTTGGTGGCCACAATCCAGGCGGTCACTGTGAGATCCGGCTCGCCCCTGGCTATCCTACGGGTCATGGCAGCGGCCAAAAGACCTCCCAGGCCACGTCGCTCCGCCTTGGGCAGGACTTGCAGCATGCTGAAGGATATTCCGATTAAAAAAAATGATTTTAAAGGATATTTTCCTAGAGCCCAACCCAACTCACCCCAGTCCGGAGAAGTCGTTCTGGAAGATCCAGGCTATCAGCTCGCCCGTGTCGCTCCGGCAAATGCCCAGCGTCCTGTTGAAGCGGATCAGTGCCCGGAGATAGGCCAGCGAGCCCTCGCCCTTGTTGGGCCAGGTGGCATGCACCATGGCTGCATCCTCGTCCGTCAGCCGTCGCATATCGAACTCGGAGAGCAACTCTGGCACCTCCACCTCCAGAGCCGCCTGATGCGGCAGAACCATGCCGAAGCATTGACGCGGCTGCATGCCGGTGACACCACGCTGCCCAGCCAGCTCCTTGATCCGCTCACAAAAGCCCAGATCCACATTGGTCAAGAGGGCGCCCTGCGTCCACTCGATGCGTTTGGTTTGCTCCAGGCACTGCCACATCTCGGCAGCGCCATCCGGCTGCCAGCTGAAGAACGAGACACTCTGGACAATGTCCCGATGCAGGCTCACGTAGGTGCCCCACTGCCGGAAGTCCCCTGCTCGATGGGTGAAGAACTGTTTGCGCAGGGATATGTAAGCGGGATCGGAGCGTGGGATCTGTGCCTCGTCCAGCTGGCGGTCCCATTTCCGCTGGTTGTACATCAACAAATAGTGGAAGTTCCTCACGCCGAACCTCGTCTTGTAGAGATCGAGCAGCTGGTCCACCTCGCTATCGCTGAGTGGCCGCAAGATATCGCCGGCAAAGTCATCCTTATCGCCATCGATTCCCATCGCGATCGAAAGAGAAATACTACTGGCTTTCAGTGTGTGCGTGCGTATGCTCCGTCTGGCCGCCGTCCGGTGACTGACTCTAAACACGTCGCAATTAATTCGCCAGCCTAGTTCCAACTACTTAATTCTAATTCAACTGATTAGATTTCTCTCGCTCTCGCTCTCACTCTCGCTCTCTCTTGGACGGTCAGGGGCGAAATGCCGCCCATGGAGGTGGGAGCAGGCGAAACACCCGGAAGGCACAGCCATTCTGTTATCTCGCCAGCAACTTAAGTGGCTTCTATTATCGTTCAAATTAGTTGAGTGTGGTCTGGAATAGATTGTCTATAGTATATCGTGTATATGCATCGTTATCTACATATGTACGTTTTATTATTATTTTTAAGGTAAGTATTGTTTGTTTTGAAGTCCTATTTGAGGTTTGAATCAGGTATTAATAAAAAAAATAAATAAATTATATAATACAAAATAAATAATATAAATAATAATATATAATAAAATCTAAAACAAAAAATAAATTACGAAAAATAAATACAATCCATTTAAAAAAATAAACAAATTTAATAATTCACCTTTGTTGATACCAAAATCTATATTAAAAATAATACAAATTTGTTTGAAACAAACAACATTTTTAAATCCTCATTTATTAATCAATTTTATAAGAAAATTTGATCGATAACAGCATCGGTTTATTAAATATTAAATAAAATTTATATGTGTTCATATACATAATATGATAAATCAAAATTGTTTAACTTCTCATATGTTTCTCAATCGATTTAATAAGAAATTTTCTCGATATTAAATTAATTAAATATTAAATAAAATTTGTTTATATGTTCTTATATTATAGTACCAATCACTAATTGAAACCGCTCCTGTAAGCGTACGTATACAAGTCGATCACGTCCAAATCGATATGCCCTGCTCATAAGGCGTCGATATTTTCAATCGAATTTAAATGGATTACAATATCTTCATTTGTTTTAAATTAAAAAAAAAATAATTAAAAGTATTTTACGATTTTTTAATATTTAACTTATACCTTATTTTCATAATAAAAAAAATATTTTATTAAAGATTCAAATTTCCAATTATTTATTATTAATTAATTTAGAATTTTTTTATTTATTATTTGCATAATTAAACAAATTTAGCTAAAAATTAAAATTTTTCCAAATGATTATTAACAAATCTGAGTAATTTAAATTTTATTTGATTCTAGATACATATTTTTATACCCTTGCAGGGTATTATAATTTCAGTTGTAAACTTCTACAACTCAGTGAAGGAGACGTTTCCGACCCTATAAAGTATATATATTCTTGATCAGCATCAACAGGGGAATCTTTCTAGATATGTCAGGAAGAAATCGATTTTTTGGCCATTATAGCAAAATTTTATAAGGGGTTACATCATTAAAATTTTTGATTTTGATAAAAAATTGAATTTTTTAAATTTTTAAATGAAGTATGCAGATTTATTAACTGTAGAAAATCTTGCACAGAACAGTTTTCCGATTTAAAATTAATGCTCTTTTGGCCGAGTTATGATATTTTTAATTAAAAAAAAAATCAAGAAGTTTTTAATATAAAAAATCAGATTTTATAATACAAAATAATATTTTTCTAAGTCAAGGAATCATTTCCGACCCCATAAACCATATATATTCTTGATCAGCATCAACAGGGGAATCTTTCTAGATATGTCAGGAAGAAATCGATTTTTTGGCCATTTTAGCAAAATTTTATAAGGGGTTACATCATTAAAATTAGCAAAAATGGCCGAAAAATTTGATTTCTTAAAATTTTAAATTTGGTATGCAGTTTTTTTAAATTAATAAAAACTAACACAAAACTGCTTTCCGAATCGAAATTAATGCATTTTTGGCTTATTTATGATATATTTTAATTTCAACCTGCAAGGGTATACAAACTTTGGCTGGCCAAAGTTAGCTTTCTTTCTTGTTTTTTTAGCTTTTTAAATAAGTACATATTTACATAAAGTTTCTATAAAAAAAGAAAACTAAGTAAAATAACAAAATGAGAGGAAAGGGAAATTACCTAGCAACGGAGGAGGCTTTGACCTTTACTTTTCCTGTTTTCCCTTGTTTCCTTCGTTTTTCATTCGATTTTTGAAAAACACACTGGTCGTGTCATCATGGTGCGCAGTAAGTAATAATTTATAATTTATTTTTAATTTTAATTTTACTCCAAAATAAATATAATATAAATAAATATGAATAGTTACCGAGGAGCTGGTGCGCAAGAAATCGGAGCACAATGAGCGCCTGATCAGCACCCTGGAGGAGATATCGCTGCACCAGGAGGACATCGAGGTCATCGAGCATATCCAGAACTGGTGTCGCGACCTCAAGATCCTGCTGCTCCAGTCCAACCTGATAGCTCGCCTCGAGAACCTGCACAAGCTGAAGCGCCTGGAGTACCTCAATGCGGCCATCAACAACATCGAACGGGTGGAGAATCTCGAGGGCTGTGAGTCCCTCAACAAGCTGGATCTCACCCTGAACTTCATCGGCGAACTGACCAGCGTGGAGTCGCTGCGCGGCAATCACAATCTCCGGGAGCTGCTGCTAATAGGTAATCCCTGTGTGGACTATCCCCATTACCGGGCATATGTGGTGGCCACTCTGCCGCAGCTAAACAGCTTGGATTGTGTGGAGATAACGCCGTCGGAACGTCTGCAGGCCATACGGGAGTTGGCCAAGAATCGGGCCATTATTGTCCAAAAACAGGCGGATCAGTGCATCGAGCGGGATGAGCAGCGCATCCGGGTGGCCGAGCAGCAGGCCGCCTTGGCCGAACAGTGTGCCGGCATTGAGGACGAGGAGGAGCGCATTAAGGCCTTTTGGCAGGCCAAAAGTGAGCATTGCCCGGAGATACGCACCGAGATAGCCCGCCAGCACAGGTTGGGCAGGGAGCGGCATGAGACCAAGTCGGCGCTGGATTCACCGCCCCGAGAGCGTCACTTCTTTGCACCCGATGGCAGGCCCTACAACATGAACCAGGCCAAGCTGCCCTTTAAGCTGCACGACGAAGCCGATCACTACCAGCTCCAGCTGGAGGTTTACAGGTGGGTGGCAGTTGCTTTTTGATACCTTAAATCCAAGAAATCACTTCTTTCCTCCTCCTCGAAGACACCTGGACACCTCCCTTATCGACGTGGACGTTCAAACCAACTACACCAGGGTGACCGTCAAGGGCAAGATCTTCCAGATAGCCTACAACGAGGAGGTCAAGCCGGACGAGTCTACGGTGCAGCGTTCCCAGACCACCGGTCATTTGGTGGTGATTCTGCGCAAGCTGAAAGTTAACGAGCTGCTAACCATCAAGCGTAGTCCGGCCACAATCCAGCCTGGTCCTCCTTCTCCTGGAAAAGATACTGAAAAGGAAGGCAAGGAGGAGAGGCTACGCGGTGTGGTGGATATTAGTAACATTTGTCCGCCCGCCGATTTGCCGGATTTGATTTAATACGATTTTTGTTTTTATTTAAAAATGGTTTATTTAAATATTTTTGTCGTCTGTTTTGGTTTGTTCTTACTCCACGCCTTCGTCTCCTCTCGCATCATCGTCGATTTGTTTCGTTTCGTTTTAGTGGTTTGTTTGTTTTGTTGGGTTTTTTTTTTGGGGTAAACTCCTCCAGGATCAGCGTTACCTTACATGGTAATCCCAGTAATCGCCGCCTGGATGTCTTTATAATATTTATGCGCTGCGGTTTGTGTGTTGTGTGTGTGTGTGTGTGTTTACAAGGGGGCCAACATAAATCCAGAGATAATGCAAAAAGTGAACACAAACTGAGAGGAGAAACATGATCGATCGGTAGAGCCTCTATATCGAATTATTATCTATTATTTGTTTTCTTTTTACTTCTAATTTCCGATAAGAAACCATTATTATTGCAAAAAATCAATGAAAATCGATGTACAAATATCAAAAATGACTTTAATCGTTTGCAATTCGTTATCGTTTTCGATTAGGGATGTATTCTATCGACAGGGAAAGCCCGATATGATATAAGGGAATTTTTTTAAATGTTAAAATATCGATTTTATCGAAACAAAAACTTGCGAAAAATGTGTGTTTCATTTATCTCATTTTTTTCGATTATGTTGCTTCGATATATCAAACAGAAAATCAATTGTTTTGCACTGCTAAAATATTTATTTATCGACCGCTTTATATATCAATACAGTAACGATATATAGTTTTTTTCTGCCATCCCTAATCTCGATTCGATTCGATTTATATTTTTTTTTCTTTTTGCTTGGTAGTATTTTGAGTTGAAATGGGTTTCGGTTTCGGTTTCGTTCTCTTAAATATGGCTTTACAAAAATCAGGGGGCTAAGTCTTGTTCAAAAGTTCTTTACGGCTCTGCTCTGAGTAGAGCTGCAAGAGCACCAATTTTTTTTTTTTATTGGCCGATACATTGATGTCTACATGTTAAAATATCGAAAAAATATCGATGCTTTTGCAGCTCTACTTCTGATTGTTTTTTTATACATCTATTTTTTGTTTTGTTTTACAAAGTTTTCATGTTGTTATTTACAATACATGATCGTTTTGGGGATTATCGGGTGTATTGCTATCGCGTTTCTGTATATATATCCTTCTATACATATACATATATATAGATATATATATATATGGTATATATATGAGGTGAAATTGTTATAAAGTACATAAGATACATAAAAAAATGAGTTATTTGTTGGTTGTTGTTGGAGATTATTTAATGGGGGGAGAAGAGTCCTATTCTCGAAATGATCATAGTTACGGTTTTGCCTTGTATTTTTTGTTTTGTTTTTATTTCGTTCGTTAAATGGATATAGCAACAATCTTGTATTCTCTCTCGCTCATATATTTCGGTATTTTGCTTTTGTTTGTAGTTTTTGTTATTTTTTAAATAGTATTGTTGTTAGCTGTGTGTTTTTTTTTTTTTTTGTTGTCTTGTGTGTGCTTTTTAATTGGTTTTATATTTTTTTGGTTTAGTATTTTTTGTTTTTTTATTCTTATTTATTTAATTCATTTCTTTTCTTATTTTTTGCATTCGCTTAAGTCCATGGTTTTGCTTCTGTTTCTTCTGCCTGCTCATCTTCTGTTTGTTTGTTGGTTGGTTTTCCGTTTTCAGTTTTCTGTTCGTTTTCTTTTTGGTTCTCAATAGAAAAAAAGTGAAAAATATTTCGAAAAAGCCTTGCCTTGCCCCTCTCTTTCTCTCTCTCTCTCTCTTTCTCTCTCTGTGCCAGACACAAAAAATGGTTACAAAAAACGAGGTAGGATCATTGTTTCTGAAATCTTTTTCTTTAAAATAAATTATGGGAGCGCCTTAAATCGATTCCGCGGGGTTTGTTCTTATTTTTGCCTTTGTCAGTGTGTGAAATAAACTACATGCATAATTATACAAATACATAGTTTGGTTATACCTTTAGACTTATATATATATATATACTTGTGTGTGTGTGTATGTACTAAGCTAAGATGTCTCTAAAATACAAGCTCCTTCGCCTACGCCTGTCTCGTGCTCCCTCTACTCCTCCTCAAAAGACACAAAAAAAAAATTCAACTCAAGCTCAACTTCTGCTAAAAAAAAAAAAGAAAACAGAGGATAACCAACAGCAAAGTATGTGTGTGTGTGTGTGGTGTGTGTGGATTCTGTGTGCGTTGCTCAGCCGACACAGACGGGGGGGGGGGGGGGGGGGGGAGGAGGGGGTTAAAATTAAAATATATATAAATAATTATAAATTGACTCTTAAACCCTGAGGATCTCGCACGCTTTGTTGTAGCAAATGGCTATCCAGTCGGGCTGTGTGGCGCCCCATTGGATCTGATTGACTTCGCCCTCGGCAGCTGTATAGGCTAAAATTGGATCCTCGATTGCGCGTGGCATTTGTTGTATATCCCAGATCAGTGCTTGGTGATCATCACCGGCAGTGCATATGTGACAGGAACTATAAGAAAGAAAGAGCATTTTAAAAAGGAATAATCTAAGGGCATCCATCACTATACACACTTACCTATGCGGCGCCCACGCAATACCGTTGACGCACGCTCTGTGATTGCTCAGTCTTGCAACGGGTGTACAAGGAACACGAACATCTAAAATAATAACTTCGCACGAGTCCATGGCAACAGTGGCTAAATAGTTTGGATCCTGTTTGTTCCAGGCCAGCCGCAGTAGCGCCGTGTGTGCAGGATCCTAAAGTAAATATATAGTATAGTATAGAGTATATCCAAATCCAAATTCAAATCCACATCCAAAATCTTTCTCACCTCATATATAATGGTCGAGTGCTCCAAATGGCGCAAATCAAACATACGCACGGATCCATCGGCCCCCACCGAGGCGAACATATCTCGGCCGCCGCCTGCCCGCGAGAAGGCTATGTCGTACACCTCCTTGTCATGGGCTATCAGCTGTGTCTTCACATGTCCCGCCACATAGACCCGCGCATGCGGCTGTCCTGTCTCCAGGCCCCATATGGTGCAGGTGGTATCGATCGAGGAGGTGCCCACCAGGTTCGGGTCCACCTCGTTCCAATCGAACGAGGTGAGCGGTGCGCAAAAGTCGCTGTTCTTGTTGTTATTCAGCACACACTCCAGCCGTGTGTCCGGTTCGCCGGCACGCCACACACGCAAATAATCGCCGCTGGTTGCCAGCAAATCTGGATAGACGCCCTTGGAGTCGGGTATCCACATGATCTTGGTCGTTGGATATGGATGGTCAAAGGTGCTAAAAATAGGTAAAGTTAAGGGTAAAGATACAAATTATAGGATATTAAAGCAAATAACTCCTTACCTCTTGGCACTAAATTCGCTGGTGTCCTCGTCCAGGCTGATGATCTGCACCTTGTTGTTGTACTCCTCGATGAAGCTGCCCAGGGCGAGCCGGAAGCGCTTGTCTGGCCTGACGCTCCAGTTCATGGAGTAAAGCGGCCATGGTGCGAGATATTTGTAGATCTCCTTGCGCTTGCCGGCGGTCGATGACATGACTGTTGTGATGGAGGAGAGGAATATTAAGGGTAAGCTGGAGGAGAACCTATGTAAAACCCACCTGAACTGTGTGTGTTTGTGTGTGTGTGTGTGATGGAATTCCAAGAGATCGAGTTTGAGAGGAAGCTAATGCGGCGGCGGAGTCACCTCAAGGCTGGTGGCTAATGACGGTGACCAATGATGATAATGATGACGGTGATAATGATTGATAATGACGACCACTCAGAACAGCGGAAAACTCAACCTCAAGCCTATCTGCTGCGCCTCATGGAACGGGTGGTAGCAGAGATCTTCGCTAGCGCCTTGCATTTGCACTTTTCCCCCCGTCACACTATTCTTCTGCAGCTTTTCTTGGGTTTTTCTTTAGCTTTTTTTCGCTCCCTGTCACTTCATTTTGTTCCCTTCGCAGTGTTGCCAGCTCGGCCGTTTTCCGGCTAAATAATATACGCGAGACGGTATGTGTATCTTCCAGTTGGGGCTCAATATATAACAAATCACAGGGCCATCGGCTTCAGCGTTATGGACATTACCCACCGGCCGCAACGCGTCCGGTCCGGCTTGGCTACCAAAATGTTCCCGGCGGCGGCCTCAACCCGGAAGAGTTGGTGGCAACACTGGAAACGTAATGCGACGCGACAATTGCAGTTGCGGCGGCCGAAAACGAAATTTCCCAACGGAAAGCTTCTGCTGGTCGACGCGACAATTGGTAACACTTGCTTTTGTAATACGCGCGATTCGCGCGGCTGTGCGGCAAGACGGTTTGGTCGGCGATACGAAACAAAATTGTAGTTTTACGATTTTCAATAGAATTTCTTCCTCAAGAATTTTCACTGAAAATGTATACAGTGTGACCGTAACACGACCGTCAAAATATACCACCATATACGTATTTAATGTCCGTCAAATTAGCGTCGAAATGGAACGGTGGGAAATGGAACACGTGTTGGTTAATGCCTTAATTCAGTGCTGCCCATAAGCGGGCGAAGTTTACGTTGCCAGCGTTAGCCAACACTGGTATGATTTCATGGGGTTTTACATTCAGTTTGAAACACAGTGGTTTTGCATTCATTGTGAAACACAGTGGTTTTGCATTCATTTTGAAATGTGCATGTCGATGAGTGTTGAGTAACGCCGAAAAATAGCCGAGAAAAAGGGTTAAAAATGTTTGCGTCTCCACTTTGGGAGATTTTTTAGGTTGAGGGTCACATTTTGGTCTGGCAACACTGGCCAAAACATTGCAGTTCTCTTTGGAGCGCAGTTTTTTCCTTCTTTATTCGCCTGAAGCGCAATTGCATACAGTTTGAGATCAATCACTACCATCTACCATCGGTACCCCGGCAAGTTGGCATTCTCAGCCGCCCCTGCACGATGTCACAGGTTTATCTGCTGCCCGTGGCCGTGTTCCTGATCTTCCAGGTGACCTTCATCGGAACGTAAGTACACAGCGGCCGTGTTCCTTGGTGCACTACTATTCTTATCCGTTTACTCTGCGATTCCCTACAGCTATATTGTGGCCGTGTTGGAGGGACATGTGGTGCCCACAGTGCCGTACATTAGCGATGCGGCCACCTATTCGCCGGAGAGCTGCGTCTTTGGGCAGCTGATCAACATTGGGAGTGTGCTCTGTAAGTGCCATACTCCAGGGGCTGGCTGGATGAGTCAGTTATCTGCTCTTGCTGTTGCTGTGGCGATTTCTCTTCTCCCATTAATTATTATCGCCTGCCTTGCAGTGGGAATCACCATTTACGTGCGCTACCGCCAGGTGCTGCAACTGTACGAACACCATCCAGAGCTGGACGCTGCCGTGCTGCGGCACAACCGGCTGGCCCTGTGGTGCGGCCTAGTGTCCTGCCTGGGCATTAGCTTTGTGGGCAACTTCCAGGAGACGAACGTTCGGATTGTGCACTTTATTGGCGCCTTTTGCTGCTTTGGCTGCGGCACTTTGTACTTTTGGATGCAGGCGCTGATCTCGTATCTGATCCTGCCCATGTCTGGAACCCGCATATACGCCCACCTGCGGCTGGGCATGTCCGTGGTGTGCACCATACTGTTTATCCTGCTGGCTGTCACCGGCGTAATGTCGCACATCCTGTTCAAGGGCCAGAATCCGAGGAAGTGGTGGGTCCATCATCCTTAAAATGAGTGCTAATAGATAATCCTGTTGCCCTGTTCTAGGTACCCCTCGGATGGCGGCTGGTACTTCCATGTGATTAGCTCCATTTCGGAGTGGATCATCGCCACCATCTTCAGCTTCTTCATCCTGTCCTTCACGCAGGAGTTCCGCGATGTCTCGCTGTCGCACCCCCAGATCGCGCTGATGTCCTACACAGCCGTCATCTAAGATCCCAGGAGCATTACCCAGCTAGTATTAGTATAGCGATCTTGGGCTAGATTACCCAGCTGTGGTCGCTGGGTATGATGGCAGGGATTGCCTGCATTCTGGGAGTAACTCTCCGTCTTGTCGGATGATTAATTCCCACTTTTAATCATTTTTGAAGAACAAAGAAACTTGGCTGAATGACTAGTAGTTGTACTCCATCCTGTATAAGCTCTGGAGGATGCCTTCCGTCTCGCTCTCTTTCGGATTACTGTGATATCTGTGGAATGATGACAAAATGTGTGTGTGCGTTTCCAAAGACGAAGCAGCTGCTTGATTGAGGAGTTACATTTATTGTTTTACCCGAGTTCAAGTTCAGTTTATACATTATACATTACGTTAGTTACAGTTACTAAGTCGAACTAATGCCAGGTTTTTGTGGTCGGTACAAACAATCTGTAGGTCGTAAAATACAAAAGCAATTAAATCGAAACGGTGTGGAGTGTTTCTGGGTTGGTTTTCTTTTCTTTTCTTTTCACTAGCGCTTGCGATCCCTGGAGCGATCGCTTTCCCGGTGCTTGTGGGCGCCACGGCTGCCTCCATGGTTTCCACGCCCATCGTTGCCTCTTCCATCGCCGCCTCTGCCGCCGTCGCCACCACTGCTGCGATGCGATGATGAGGCATAGCGACTATGTTTGCCCGAATTGGAGCTCGAGTTGCGATACTTGTCGTCGTTGCCCCCCACATTGTTACTGCTGCCGGTGTGCCCCGACCGCTCCTTTTTCGAGTAATAGTCATTGCGGTCCCGCGAGGATTTTCTCCTAAAATCAACAAAACATATCAGTTGTTAGGGTTCCTTGAGGGAAACAATCTCGTTTACTTACATTTTGCGGTGCTTGCTGTGCGGCGAACTGGAGCGCGTGGCCGAACGCGAGTAGTGACGCGATTTCTTCTTGTGCTTGGGCGGCGTGCGGGAGCGTGAGCGCGTGGAACGGCTGCGGTGGGACTTCTTCGTGCGGTCGCGGCTCGGCGAGCGCGTTCTTGGCGAACGGGAGCGCGGCGTACGCGATTGTGTACGCGTCCTGGAGCGGGAACGCGACCTCGAGTCCTTCTCCGGCGACTTCTCCGAGGGCAGCGGCAGCGGAACAGCCCGCTGGATAAACCCACCCCAGGCATTGTGCGATCCATTGTTGCGATCGACAGTGATCACAGCCGGCGGTGTGTTGGCCTCCTTTGTCTTGTTGCGTGCGTCCATGTACTGCTTCTTCAGCTCATCGACAGCGGCCTCCAGCTTCTCCACCACGGGCTTGGGGCGTGTGTACAGCTCCATTACCCTGTAGCAAATGTCCGTGATGTCCTCCATGGGCACACGGAAAATGCCGAACCAGGGCGGAGTGCTGGGCAGCGCAATGTTCAGCTTACGGGCGCTCAGGTAGATGCAGGCACAGGCAATGGCCTCCGGCGTGTAGCGCATAAAGACATCCGTCCTCAGGGAGTCGTTCATGAAGTTCCAGGAGAGCTGCATCAACTTCTCGTGCTTCTCGTACTGCAGCACCTGCAGATACATCACTATCAGCTTGTGTGGATGCTTCACATGGACACAGAAGCCCAGTTCCTTGAGTACGCGTCGCTCTGCCTTGATCACCTGCATCTTGAGGTTCGTGTAGTACGGATCCAGCACCATGGGCGAGATTTCTCTGGAAAGAGAGAGGAAGGGTCAGAACTTTTCTTGGGCCGAAACATTCTCGGTGAACTCACTTCTGCGCCCGCACTTGCTTGATGTGATGAAATACATTGATCACGTCCCGGATGCGTCGCGGCGCCTCCTCGATCTTTGAGGCCAGGCACAAGCAGCTCATGGCCACCGTCTCCATGTTGTGGCGTACAAAGCTCTTGGAATAGAAGAATCGCTGGAAGAGCACCTGGCCCGTGGCCATGGCCACCTGCGGCAGACGGAGCAAAATGCCCGCCGTCTGGATTAGTTCGCAGCCGAGTATGCGCAGATCCTTCTCCGTCTCGTGGTCCAGACCATCCTGGCTGGACGGCGTCACATCGATCTGGCTCTCCGGTATCAGGCTGTTCTCCAGCGTTAGCACAATGCGATTGAAGAGGCGGGGGTACATCGGCTTGCTGGCATCCGTCTCGGCGGCCGTTGCGGCCCCATCACCGCCAGCGCCGTCCGCCCCCGCGGACGCTGTGTTGTTGGAGATGTTTACACTGTTCGAGTGGAGCGAGGTCACCGTGGTCAGCACGTTGGTGATCGTCTCCACCGTCGTCAGCGATGACGACGTCACCGTCGTGTGAACCATAGAGGCGCCGGCTCCACGACTAGCCATTCGTTGCCGTTATCCACGTCGTTAACTTTTTGACTTTCAATAAAATTGGCAAAATGGAGCAGTTTTTTTTTTTAATTTGTAATTTCCAAATTTAGTGTGACCGCGTCGAGCACGCTACAATATACCAAAATGCTAGGATAGACTCTTCATCGGAAAATATACTAAAGAAATCGTAATACTACAAAATGTACCATCGAATTTGAATTAAGTACTTGAGTTATGTACTCAGATTGACGAAAAAACTTGCATTATTTTCAGAATCCTTGGTTTTATGGCCAAAGATAACAATTATGAGAATTTCACAATTTCAATAATTTGATGTTCAAAGCATGTATGACCATAGGCTGCGAAGAGGAAAATCTGCTCATTTATTCACGAAGTCGTGGTTTTATAACAGGAAAACCAGGCGGGCACACTAAACTCATTCGGTCGCAGAGCCGATTGGATTATTTTTCGGAATCAAACCCAATTGGAAGTGCGAATCGCTGAGGCGCTGCAATAGAAAACAGAAAGAGTCGCGCGAGTGCCGAAAGTGATTTGTTTTTTTTATGGTTTAGTGCTTATTGTGTGCAGATAGAAAAGGCATCTTCAGATAAAATCGTTGTCGTTTGTCGCTGCCGTTGTCGTTTGTCGCTGTCATTTGACTTCATTCCAGAGTTAGTTTCGAGTTCGTTTCGTATTTGTGCCGCTGCGGAAAAGCCATCGCCATAGCTATCGCCATCGCCACCCCCAGAATTAGGGGTTGCAAAATTTCCGCAGCCACAGTGTAGCCCCCGTCCCCGTAGCCGTAGTAGCAGCGGTGGAAAAGTCGGAGAAAAGTGCACACTCCACGGTATACGCTGCCCGCTCCTGCTCCCGCTGAGTAAACACTGCCCCCCCCTTCCCCCCCCAAGACCAGACCAGACCAAAACAGAGCAGAGCAGCTTCGGAACGGAAGGGGAATCCTTGAGAGAATCCTTTGCGCGTGCCATGCGTGACCTCGGCACCAAAATGGCCGAGCTTAAATTCGAGGCTCCGTTGGCAAAGTTCGAGGAGACGGACGAGTGGGGCGGCTGCGACTTCATCTCCAACCAGAATGCCCTCAACGACACGCTCAATCTGAATCTCAAGGATCAGGGATCCGCCGCCGGCGTCGGCGGCAAGCCAGATGCGGCCAAGCTGCGTCTCCTCGAGGATGCCGTACGCGATGCGCACGTAAGCAAGAACGGCGGCGGCAGTGGAGGAGCTGGTTCCGGCTCCATCAGTCCCAACTGCAACACTATGCAGGGTGGAACTGTCCTGGATTTGGGCCTCTCCGATGTGGGCCTGGTGCCCGGCGAGGGCGAGGTGCTTGGCATGGACAAACGTTCGATGGCCGGCGGCGATAATGTGGACAATTTCACGGAGACCTTCGGTGGCAGCCTGGAGGATCTGGTCAACACATTCGACGAGAAGATCACCAAGTGCTTCGGCAACTACGAGGCCAACGTCGAGGAGCTGGCTCCGGTGCAGGTGCGCAGCCAGGAGGAGATCATGAACGAATGCCAGTAAGTCCAACTACATATTACTCTTATTATTACACTGCGGAAAGTTTTGTCCAATGGATAATCCATTTTTAATATTTTGCAAAATGAGAATTACTTGTGGGACTTTTTAATATTCTCATCATACTGTGAAATGTTTCAAAAATCTTCAAAAAGTCAACCTGTAAAATACGATCTAAATATTGCTTGTTCACATTTTAAAGGATAAACCTGGAATATTTTTTGAAACACCAAAATTCGAAGGATTTTCCTCAATGTAGAACGTGACTTTTTGGTAGGATAAAAATAGGGTATAGCATGGTAGAAAGGATCTCTATCAAATATCTATCTCTAAAGCAAACCCCCAACATTTTGAACTAAGCCCGAAATGGTGCAGTGCAGTGCAGTATGCGCCAAATTCCAATCCACGTTATGTAAAGTGCATTCTGCGATGTTTTTGCGTGCTTTTCGTGTCTATTACGACGCTTTCACTGAAAAGTGCGCATGCTCCGGACTTGGACTGCTGCCCCCCGCCGCCCGTAGTCCGTAACCTCGTGACCCCTTGGCTCCCCCACCCACCTCCTTCGAAGCAAGCCCGGCGCCACATAGCGACGTAATCCTGCCCGGAACGGAGGAGGGTGGGTGTCTTCTTGCCGCCTGCCTTCTTGTTGGATCGATAAAAGTGCCAGGAGCTGTGCCGACCGATTTCATCCGCTTTTCGGCCGCTCGACTGTTGCGCCTCGTCGATATGCATTTGGTTGTGTTTATTTATGTATGTATATAGATGCACCCCGTAAACGTAGTTATAACCCCATTATAATGCTGATCCACTTGCGTGGGGGAAGTGGCAATCGCACAAATGGAGGGCAATAAATCATTTTACTTCAACTGGACAGATAAACACTTCACAGAGCGTTGGCCAGTGGAGAAAACTGGGAAAGCCGATGGCGGTGGAGAGTCTGTGTATTGGAGAGTACAGAGATTTCTGTAACTACTAAAGTCAGTTCTACTTTTGTGTAAATTTGGACTATGCAACATAAGGAGCATTTTTAAGAGTTTTTTTTTTTGGCGGAATTCAATTTTCTGATTTGTTCTAGAAATCCTAGAATCCTATTACCTAGGATACAATTCTGTTCCTTTCAAGTAAATTAAAGAAGCTCTGCCATGACTGTCTAGAGTGGGGGAATGATCGCTGTGGGAGTGGAGGTGGAGAAAGGAGCGATGAGGCTGAAGAGGACGGAAGAGAGGGCTTAAAAGAGCACGAGACGGTGACAGCCTCACTTCCGAAGAAATGTTTTCAAGTGGAATGCAAATCGAAAATCGAAAACAACAATAATAATAATAATAATAATACTATGTATTGTACACTACCCGCCTTTCCATCTCTCTCTCCCTTGCTGCTGACATCAGCCATAAATTTGATAATCGCGTGCACACTCGCGGTCCATGTGTTTGTGTGTGCGTGTGTTTACGAGCGCCAATACTCACTCACATCCTGTGAAAATAAATAAAAATACAGTGGAACTTGGCTAAAATGCTAGCTGACAAATTGAATTTAATAACTAAAAAATCTTACAACAACATAAACTATATTTCCTAAGTTAAATCAATATTGCTTTGTTTTAAATTTGGTTAGTTACAAAAGGTTCACTTTAGCTTGTATTTACTGTTGCTAAATGTATCGTGTTTTTGTGTGTGTGTGTGTCCAACATATTGAATCGCATTTTATTGCAATGATTAAAATTCCAACTAAAAGTTGCAACGGCTGAATGAATAATCCATGTGCCACACACACTCACTAATTCGCCTTAAAATCTATATAAATTGATTTACTTTGGAAAAGAGACTGGTCAACCCGCTGCACTCTTCACTTTTGTTTTTCTCTCCACGTTTTTGGGCTTCATCTTTGACCCCTCTAAAGATGCTGTAGCTTTGCATTTCCTTCTCCACGCATCTTCGACCAGCGCAGTCAACCCATGTTGTGCGCTCTCTGCTGCAGTTTTTCTTAATTGCGTTTTGGTTTTTATTCATTGCCACCGCTCTCACCTCTACCTGCTGCACCCTTGGCCTTCTCTACAAATCTCTCTCTTCCCCACCTCCCACTCGCACTCCCGCTCCCCAATACTCTTTCTCTCTTATCCGCGCGAGTGCTGCGGGATGCCCAACTAACTGTCATTGCTTTTGTTCTCCACTTGCATGCGAGAGAGGTAGAAATACAGGGTATCACAGGGTGTGTCAAGCCAATCTGTAACGAAGAAATCCAATTTTCTTCAAAGTATATTATTAATAATAATATTATAATATTAATATGAATATTTCTTATTATTAATATTATTTAAAAATCTCTCTTTCTCTCCATATTGACATATCTGCCAGGGTATCACTAATTCGGCTATGATTAAGTCCTGTATAGATGTTAGTTCTTTGCCACCTTTTTCGGTTTGTTCTTTTCTCTCGGTACCGACGTCAATGCCTGATGTCAATATTTACTCAATTCAATAATGATTCCGTGGAAATTGTGCTGAGTGAGTTTGCTTGGGACCGAAGGTCGCTCTATTGTTCCAACACCCAGCCCGGGGACACTGCATTCCGCTCTGATTAGTTGTGCAGCAGCCCCAAGGACAAAGTTCTGCGTTTCGCACGTGCGGAAAAGTTGCGTCAACGCGGAAAAGCGAAAAGCACTTGTCAGCAGAGGCACCCAAAGTGGTGCACTTTAGCACGATGGTTCTAGTTTCGACCAGCTTTTCCTGCTCAATGTGATAAATTTGTCAAACATCAAATTGTACATAGGAAAAGTCATGAAATATATGTAAGTGTAACTAGTAAAATTCTCTGTCTTATTTACCCTTTAAATGGTATTGATTATAGTGGCTCCGTCAGAGTATAATCAAAGTACGTTGCATTAAAAGCACGTATCACAATCGCAATCGAGCTGACCATATGCGGAGTATGCATATTCGACATGGTCGCCATATGGAGAGCCGGGTCTTCCGGTTTCTTTTGGCAGTGAAACACGCGACATGGGCCCAAAAGGTGGTGTCCGTCGTCATGGAGTGGTGGAATCATGTTGCTGGCGGCGACCCAGTTCTGTTGCCAAGTGGATTTCAAGATTCGCAGACCCCAATCGATTCCTGTTTCGCAACGGGCGGGTTCAATGGCCATGTCCTGCATCCTGCTGTCATAATATTTCTGGCATCTGCTGCTTGTCGCATTAAGTAAGCCTCACTGTTGCACCTAAGTACATAAGTATAAGCGTGTACAGTGAACACTGGGTGTGGATAACTCTAAAAAAGGTTTAAAAAAGTTCCAAAATAATTCTAAAATTCTTACCAAAATATAAATACATCCGATTTAAACCTAAAATAATAATTATTACATGTTTGTTCAGTCACTTAACCCACCTTTTTCTGGTTTATTATAAGCTTTATAGACTGTTCCATTGCAAAAACTTGTTCACAGCCATTTACGGCAAATGCCAAAAGCCGCTTCGTTTTGGCCTGGTCAACTCTTGCAGTCTTAGAGGATTGGGGTTGGGGAGAGTGCATCTGAGGAAGTCGGGCTTTGATCGCTCGCAATTTGCAGTCAGATCGATTAAGGCCTCGATTATTAATTGACCACACGCAAGGCACTCAAACACTCAACACTCAGCACTCAACGCTCGGCACTCGATACTCGAATCTATTGCAGCATCAGCAAATCCATCCAAACCAATGCCGGAGCGTTGATTGCTCTTAATTGGCATTTGGTTAGGGAATCCGCATTGAAATCAGTTATAACTTGGAGATTGCTTGTTTAGGGTATACAAACTACGGCGTACCGAAGCTAGCTTTCTTTCTTGTTCTTGGCTTTAAAATAAATGCATATTATTTGCAAAGCACCTTCCGAATTGAAATATTCTTACGATGGCTGGGAAAATATTAATTTCACTCCAAAATGAAATCCAACTCCAGGATAATTTGTTTGAATTTACTGACTTTTATGGGGAGCAGCCTAAGCTGTGATCGGGCTTCCTTTAAAGACCTGGCCCGAGCACTGAACTGCATGGTAATCAATTAAGAAGGGTCTCGGCGCTATAAATAATCAGTTCCCAGGGCTGTGGCTGCAACAATAGTGGGGTTGAATTTAGCCCGGGGAATTGGGGGTTGTTTGGCTCACAGGACATCAGGACAAGGCCTAGGCGGCAAGACAAGGCAATTTTCCCCCACATGAGTGGCAAATAAAAACAATAATAAAGTTAAAGGCACTGCGAGAATATTTGCAAATATCTAAAAATATGTAAAAAAAACCTAAGGTATTTAATAATTTTTTTTCTCAGTTTTTTGTTTTTTATATATATTATTTTTTCGAAAAGTTTAACATCTTAAGAATACAGTGTCAAAGTTTTACATCAATTAAAGCTAAATTAATGCAATCAAAAATTAAAGCGCTCTCCTGAAAAGTGCCATTTTAAAAACTTAAAATTTACTTTACTTTTACAAAAAAATATTTGAAAAGTAGCCCGTTTTGCAGCGAATTAACCAGAAAAGTTCTTCTAGATAGAACTTAGTCGTTTTGAAAGTAGTGTCATAGGCATTTTTGGCTTGTTAAGTTCCGTTTAGTCAAATAGAAGATATCTTTCGGAAATAATCTAAATAATAAGTAAAGTCGTGCCTTTTTTTTTTTTTATAATAAATCAATAGGGTTTTCGACTAAATTTCAAGTCTCAAGATGTCGTACATTTCTCAGACCGGTATTAACGAATCCGATATTCTATCCATGTAAGTTTTAGCTCGCAGTAATTAGCCAGCTTTGAATATTAGGTCTTGGTTTTTCGCACTCAGCATCAAATCGCCCGAGACGGACAACACCAAGATCGCCCTGTGCGACTCCTTGAATTTGGCCACCTGTCGGGCAGAGAACTGTAAGCTAAGGCTGAAGCTGGCCGAGTGCGAGGCCATGATCAGGACGCTCCTGCAGGGTCACGAGATAGGCGGCGGCACCTTGCCTGACCAGATGGACCTTGATTCCGATGACGGATCACCGTCTTTAAGGGCCATTTCTTCGCCGCTATCCATATCCAGTACGGGCTTAGACACCGAGTTTTATTTTCCCCTGTCGGAGTACGGAATGTTTTCCAGTCTGGAGTATTCATGGCGCCACATTGACGTGCTCCCTCCCATCGAGGAGACGGACGAGGATGATGATTAAATTTTGTAGCCTCTATCGCTTATGAGGGATAAAGATGAAGGATATGGATATCAATGAGGATTGTTAAGACCACTCGCAGTTTTACCGTCAATAACTTTTTCGTCATCATAGCCACTAATAAACAAATTCTTAATAGAAGCTGAAAATATATATTTCGAAGGATTATCTGAGCCAGTTTCTCTCCGTGTAGTATATATAGTTGTTGTTCAGGGCGGATGAGTCATGCCGCCAACGTGTCGTATGCGTGTTTTACGGGGTGGGATTGTGCCGGATACTTATCAATTTGAATGCATTAAAGGACCTGCGGGGTAGTTGTTGCCACTAGCCAGGCCAGGGCGTCAGTATAGTTGCATGCGAGAGCCACTTGCCACTTCCTGGCGGCGGCTACGACTTTTCGGACTACAGACCCTTTTACCAACAGCTATTTTTTTTGTTTAGGGGTTGCCACTGCAGCCACTTAAGGGGGAGGAATGGGTGGGTGTGGTGTGGTATGGTGTGGGGCAGAGCGGGTGGCAAAGGACATTAACCTCTTAGGCAACCCCCCCCACCAAATGCTAATTGCCCCGACCTAACCTCACTCAATTCACCCAAAGGAGGGACCGAGACTTTTCGCCTATATTGGCGCCATTCGAATATTCGAATGGTCTGAAACGATATGTACATATATCGTAGAGGGAGAGATAAATAAATTTGATGACTAATCCCCCCGCACGAGCTCTTCGGTTGAGCGGGGCTCTAGCCTGTGGTATATTACATCATCAACAAATAACAGGGGCGAGCAAACAAACAAAATAATTTTTGGAATACAGTCAAGGACAATTGACAGGAGAGAGAGAGAGAGAGAGAGAGAGAGAGAGAGAGAAAATATAGAGAAAGAGAGAAAAAATTGTGAGAGAAGTTGTATAATTAAGTAAGCCGGGGGGCAATGTCTTGAAGCTGTGCCCCCCGTACACTCAAGAAAATCTTGTAAAATATGGATTTATTATGGGTTTTTATAAAATAAATAAAATAAGTATTAAGGTGATTAAAAGTTATATAAATTATAAACAAATAGAAAATAATTATTAAGATGATAAAAAGTTACATAAATTATAAACAAATAGATTTGGTGATTTTTTAAGGCTAAAAGGGGCATGGCAAAATTTATAATTTATACTCTGACGGACGGACAGGCGGACAAGCGGACATGGCTAGATCAAACCGGCTGGTGAGGCTGATCAAGATGCCTGGTATATAGATTTTAGATAGGCTCTCAGCTGCTATACCTTTGTACCCTAATTGGTTTACTCGATAAAAAAAAGGCTTTAATAGACTGATATTTTTTCGCTGTGTATCTGCTTCTGGCAGTGACTCCGGCATTGAATGCACTGTGGATGTGGAAGTGGAAGTGGGTGTGGGTTTTTCCTTGAAGGATGCTCCACCGGATGCTCCGCCAAACAGAGCGTCCTTGTCGCCTGCGGAGGCGTCTGTCTGCTCTTTGTTTAAATAACTCTTTTGCATAACGTCCTCAGCGCAACTGAATTGGCTGTCATCTTGGCAAACGAATGGGGAAAAAGCCAAAGGAAAGGCAAAATAAAAAATGTTAAGTCAGGGAAATATGGAAAAACTATAACTAGCATTTTTTTCTACACACTTTTGAGCTAAAACTGACCCAAAATTGAGTTCATAAGTAAACCGTTTTGCTTCACAGTAAGCTGCTTCTCCTCCAGTGTGTTTTTTTATTTGTTATTATTACTATTCGCTGTTATTTGTTTATGGGCCACATAACTGCCAGCAATTTCTTCTGCGGTTTCGGACGCTGTTCTTCGATTGCCATGGAAGCCATAGATTATACTCTTCTCTGTTGGAGAAAAAAGCAGCAGAGAAGCAAAAAAAATAGGCACACAAAAACAAAAGCCGAGAGAGGGGGAGAAGCCAAGAGCTCGCGGCTAATGTTAATGGCCTATTTATACAAATTAATTATAAATTGATTTTGCTCAGACACGCAACAGAAATAATGGCAACAAAACGGCAGAAAATCCTCGCTCAAAAGCGTACATTTTAAAGTGTGCTTACCTGGCTTTGTTCGGTTGCACCTGGGAAAAACTTAAGGTCTTTGAAATCAAAGTTATAGTATAATTTAAAAACTAGTATTTTAATATTAGTTTACGATCAGCTTAGTAGTTATTATTAAATTTTAGCAAGAACACACTAATTAGGCAGATATTTTCACTTTAAATAAAAATTTCTGGCTAACCTTCTTCCCAAGAAATTTAATCAAACTTTCTAAGTTTAACCAAATGTTAAGAGTAACGAGATCTTTGAGCTAAACAAAAAGAAATATTTTGTTGTCTAGGTCTCTCCTCTGATAGATCCTTATTATACCCTTGCAGGGTATTATAATCTGAGTCAGAAGCCTGGAGAGGAGCCATTTCCGACCCCATAAATCATATATATTCTTGATCAGCATCAACATATATGTCAAGGGTATTCAAATTTCGGCTTTACTTACTGGATTATTATTAATTACCAATTATTTTTGTACATAGAATCAGAACTATGTTCCTGTTTTTTTCCTGTGTAGCCTTGAAACTAAAGGCAACAAGGAAACTCCCCTTTTGCTTCTTTTTTTCCCCCATTTTGTCATTTGACGTGTCCTCAATTTTCCATCCCATTTCCCAGAGACACAGGGCTAGGCGATCTGAATTCGTTTCTATATGGGACTATATAGCCATGAACGATGTGGCGACTCCTGTGCCAACGCAAAGTGTGAACGGCCTAAAATTAGAAGCACTTTGAAGTGTGTGCAACAAGACACACGAATTTCCCACCTCTCGATTTTGTTTTATTTTCGTTGAGGTCTGAGGTGGCATTTTCCTATACATTTTTCCTAGTGTCGCCACTAAAAATGTTTTGGAAAATAAGCGGCACAGGGTCAGAGGGGAAATACAAAAACAAATACAAAAAAAAAAAAAAATCCCAAAAAACGAAAAGCAAAAAGCGAAAACTTTCACACTCCGCACAATGAACAATGCTGAAAAAAATAAATAAATAGCATGCCAAAATCTAAGCTATTTTCTTGTCTGCCTCACTTGAACCTTTGCTTATTTTGTATTTTGATAATTAAATCGTTTTTATTTTAAAAAATACAAAATATTCCAAGTGTAAATTTTATTAACTAAATATATTAAAACTAAAGAATTAATTAAGTAAATACAAAAGTAAATATAGCTTAAAACTCCCTTTTAAAGGGCATCAGTGTATTCGTTGATTTTTTCACCAGTTTATTGCCGAAAATTAAATGTGTGAATGTTGCGGTTGAGTGAAAATACATGTGAACGAACCCTAAAAACAAAACCCAAAAAGAAAACGCAACAAAATCAAAACAATAGCAATTACAAAAAAAAAAAAAAAAAAAAAAAAAAAAAAAAAAAAAAAAAAAAAAAAAATACAAGACATTTGAAGAGTTTAAAGCAGCGCGGGAAATCTAATATATAGCTTTTCCATAAGCCCAAAAAACAGCTGAAGATTAAATTAAAAAAATATAGAAATATACATTAAGTTAAAAAAAAAAACAGCTGAACTAGCTAAAGATAAGACAATAATTATTTTAAAAAACTTAAAAAAATAAATTAAAGAAGTATGGAATTTAGTTGAATTTTTCACGTAGAATTTCCTTGGTAATATATTATATTTTTAATAAAAGAATCTTCATTAAAGATCTGAATCTTGGCCTATACTCCATGTATAGGCTTACCTCGTTAACGGCATTTCTATGCCAACAATCTCCCAACTCCAGCTGCGTCTCCCTTCGACTCCAATAAAAATCATAATAAAAAACTACAACAAAAATACAACAAAAATACCCCCGCAACCATATTAGAAAGTTGTATTTTTTCGTTCGTTCGTTCGTTTTTCATGTCTTTCATGAGACTCGCCGACGAATATTTCGTTTCCTATGAAATTCCGAAATACCAAAAACCGAAAACCACAGACATTCGAAAAGCCAGGAAGAAGCAGCACTCGAAAAATGCCAAGCACAATTAACTGAATAATACAAAAAGACAAAAAAAAAAAAAACAACTAAATAATAAGTCAACTCAGTGTGGGCGACGAAATGAAGCCAATTGAGTGAAAAAGTGGAAAAGTTGGGGGGGACAGCTTTGGGCAGCTTGAATGACTGACTGATCATCATCATCTAATCATCAGCATGATCATTATTAGCTTCATCATCATCATGAGCTAATTGGTGCGGCGCTGATTCATTCATCAGTCGTAAAAAGACAACAAATTTATTTGGTTATCTAAATACACGCAATTAAAATTCATTAAAATATTTGTTTTTGTTCTTAATTTTTCATCATAAATTTCCATCAAGAAAAAATTAGTGTGTCTGTTTTCCTTTTTACAGCCTAAGCTTAGGCTTTTTTAACTTGGAATATATTTTAAAAAATATTTTAAATTAAGTTTGATATACAGCATTGCTTACTTTTCGACAGCATTTTAAAAATGTTTGATTTCTGTTTAAGATGACAGTTTTTAAAACGGTTTTTGTAACAAAAATCACAAGCTAGAATATTTTAAATTTATATTTTGACAGTCTAAAAAATATAGATACATATAATTTCAAGCTCGAATATTTTAATATTCAGAGATGCCAGAGATACCCTTAAAAATTTAGCTTTAAATAAATATTCAAAATCAAATTTCAAAAAGAAAGAGTGATTAAATATTCGTAGATTACATTCCTAGAAACCTTAGCCCGCCCATTTCATTATTTGTTATTATTTGTTAAATGTTTGTCTAAATGATGAGCTCATGTTTCGCGGGGCGTTTCTTGTGTGTTTTCTAATTCTATTTTTTTTTTTAAGAGAGAATCTGCCACCAGCCCAAGACCGCTAATTGTCGGACATGTGAACATGTGGCACCATTCCCCCCGCATATTCATATTCATGCTATTACTGCTTCCATATTCGTATTCATATTCGTGCCACGCCTCGAGCTATGGGGTCAGGGTCGCCTCGCCCCGAAGAGATAAGAACCCGCATTAAATCGACACCGAAGAGCTCCCGAAAAGAGTTCAGGGTTCATCCAGCGTTTATGATAAGTGTTCCAGCGGCAAGATTTCATCTTTATAAGATATATGGATCTATGGGGCCTATCATTATAATTGCCGCTGGGTGCGAATGAGTCTCGGGGTATTAATTGCCCAAGGCGACGATGATGGAAGCCTCACTTCTGGCGATGGATTGTAATCGGAATTGGTTGTCAGCGATAAGGAAATTAATTGGCCAGATGTGCTTTACGGAAGAATCGATGGAATGCAAAGAACCGTCTAACCAGAGAAGAGTTCTAAACATAAATATATATGGGGTTACTGGGTAAAGGGATAAATTAAGAAGTATAAGCTGTTAAAGCACCTAATTAAGAAACTTATAATTGTTAAAAATTGATTTAAAAAACAATTTAAATTTAAAGAATCGATGAAATGCGAAGAACCGTCTAACCAAAGAAGAATCCCTAATAGGAATATGTATAGGGTTACTGGATAAAGGGAGAAATTAAGAAGAATAAGCAGCTAAATTATAGAAAAATCACTAAACGTAAATTCACCTACTTTAGAAACTTATAAATAGGTTAAAAAATTTTAATTCAACAATTTAAAACTGTATCTTTTCCGACTGTACTAGATAGAGGGTCATATAAGAAGGGGAAACCCTTTTATATTTATATTAAAAACCATTTTATGTTCCTCATTTTCAGTTTAGAAAATTTCCAAAAGCTCAAAACCCATAGAAAAACCATCAACATTTTCCACTGGGGGGGAAATGTGACCCAGATTCCCCCGCATAATTCTGATGTGTCAATTTGAGTGCGTATTATGCCACTTGATGCACGACCATTTCCGAGTTAGATTAGCTCTCAACTACAAAAAAAAGAAATAATAATAAATAAGTAAAAAAGAGTTGTGACGCGTAATTAGTTGCTCTTCTGATGGCAGTTTAAACATTCATCCGTAATGTGTGCCCCTCCTCCGTCACTGTACGCACCAAAAGTGTTGCCCACATCATCGCAGAGACTCGCATTTAGTATTCAATGAAACATGTATGTATATAAATTATATAGCCGGCCTCGACACAAACCAAACCGAGATACAGCCACCAGCCTCTGCACTAGGCGAGTTTCCCATACACTGGCACGTTGTGTATTCGCTGGTGGGGACAGTGCGTTTCATAACCAATGATAATGATACTAGATTTATTAGAGATCTAGAGATATTTCTATCTAAGAGATATAATTTTGCTTGGATTTTCCAGAATAACATATTTAATTCTACTTTAGCTAGTCTTTTGGAAAAAAAAGTGCATCTTATGATCAAATTTCTTATAAATATATTAGAAAAACTACATTAAGCAGTCTTGGATAGACACCTGTAATCTAGAGATTTTCTTAAAATTATAGAGAATTTCCTGAAATTATAAAAAAATTCTTTAAATTATTTTAAAATACAAAATTAAGCAGTCTCGGATAGACTAGCTAATTTAATGATGTTCAATGCATAATTTGATATATAAATCGATTGTTAAAATTGAAATAATACATACTTATATTCAATAAATTTATATTATATCTTACATATCGTAAAAGAGACAATTAAATAACAAAACTAATAGAACATTTTTGGTAATATCCATATTTAAACGTTACAAGCGACATTTTTTAGTTATATGAAAATTCAATATAACAAAGTTTATGATATTTTCGATATGTTATCGAACTTTTCCTCTCGATATACCTGACCTGCCTCAGATATCAATGTTAGTGTGAAGGCTACATCCCAGTTGGGAATTTTACTAAAATTATTTATAATTTTAATATAATTATTTTGCAACCAACTTAAGTGTTTTTCTCTATCGATTTTCTCTATCGTTTAATACTGGCTAGTTTCCTGTTAGATTCTACCTTTACGAAACGCACTGTACGTGTGGATACACTCATTTACCTGACGCTGTCGCCCCCTTGGGTCATCATCTCCCCTCCGCGTGTTGTCACGAACAATTTATGCGCTCTGCTTGTTTCGCACATTTTTCATCTTTTCGGTTTTCATTTTTCGCTGCTATTTCATTCTTCTATTTATTTTCCCCTCTTTGTTTTTATTCTGTTTGTTCTATTTGTTTTGTGTACTTTTTTTTATTTAAGTCTTTAGTATTTTCCACAATAATTCTTTGGCCGCTTCGTTGCATCTTATGGCCGCTGTTTTATTTTGTGGATTTTTGTTCATCGCAAGCTGGAACATTTTAATTCGATTCCAGCGAAAAAGCTAGACGAAATGATGATGAGCGGAATTTTTGAATTTAAAAATAAATATCCGCTGTTGTCGTACAAAATATTTCTTCAAAATGAATGCCGTCCGAGGGAATTAATGTGCTGAAGGGTTGTCTAAAAAATGGTTACCATTAAGGGGAGATTTTTCTGAAAATTAATAATATTTAATAATATATTTTAGTATATAAAAACAAGTATTTTAATTAAGAGTTTACTGTAGAAACTTTGTAAGGGTTTTGAGATGAGATGAGTAATATTATTTCCCGAAAACTCATGACAATCTTTAGTGAATAACTTAGGGTTGCCTGAGGCTAAGACCCATCCAAAAATATTATTTGTAGGTAATTGCAATTACCTTTTCTTTGTCACATTTGACATTTCCCAGCAGACTTGGCTCTCTCTTCTGCAGAATTACTGACATTTCCTCCATAAATCTTCCCCCCTTTCCAGTGAGTCAGCTTTGGGTAATCGACAAAGTGCAGTCAATTGCCGGGCAATGTAGAGCATGAATAATTATGGGGCAAATCCACACAGAAGCTGAAGTGGAGGTGGACGCGGTCGTGGACGAGGACGAGGAGGAGTAGGGGCAATTAAATGATTGGCAATGATCATGAAATTTGATAGCAAATGTGCCAGCAAACTCGAGCGAACAGACAAACTGTCTGACAGAGACAAACTCTTCCGACATTAATGTGGGCCCATTGCCAAAGGCAACTCAACCACTGTGAATGCCGAGTGCCAAAGAATTCGAATGACTCCAAGAGTTGGGGCCTTCGAGTTGGAAAAGTTGAATATTTATGGGGAATATTTTAAACAAGGAAAATAATTGTAGATTTTATTTGCCTCTTTATGGAGGCTTCACTGTACATTTTAATGCGGAACTTGCCCATTGACATTTGTTGCCCCAATCCCTGGGCTGCAACTGTGGGCTTGCCACATCATTATCTCGGGAGAATTAGCGGCGACTCGGAGGCTCGTAGAATCGGGCAATTAGTCAGTAGCTTAAAAGCAAGCCCAGTGCCTGCCTCTCTGCCGCACTTTGCAGTTTATTGTGCCAGTTCTTTCCCACATATACATATATTTCTTCGTTCTTTCTTTATTTTCTTTTCTTTTTTTGCCCAATAAGTATGAGCACTCGGGGTTTGTGGGTGGCCCCAACGGAGAACATTCGTTGTTGGTCCAAATGAGCATTTTCCTAGGCCGGAAAACTGGTGTAAAGTGAGGGATGGAGGTGCCCAAGAGCTGTGCCAAGAATGCACGACGATGAAAGGAAAAAGAAACTCATTACCGGCTGTCAGGGCACTCCACATAGATGGCGTTTCTTTCACTTGGAGCGTTAATCTCAAGGAAAACCCCGCTTCCCTTTCACCAGTTTCCTTTCCTTTAAATTGTAATTTTTTCGTATTTAAAAGAAATACCTTTTCATTCGCAAAATGAATAACTTCAATTTGAATGAAATGATTCAATTACTTAGTTTTTTAATTAACACCCTGCTCTTTTCCCTTCTTCCAGAATGTGGTGGACCATCACGGGCAACTTTGGCAATATACTGCCCATCGACTGGTCCAAGTCGTACACCCGTCAGATGCACATGCCCACCTTGAACCTGGGCCAGAGTCAAACCAAGCAGCAGCAGCAGGCGCGTAACCAGCAGCAACAGCTGCTCCATCAGAGCCACCAGGCGAATTCACACAGCAATGGTTTGGGCTCGGGATCGGGCCTGGATGCCCAGACCCCCGGAGATGAGTTCAACGATTTGACCAGCGAGGACGAGGCGGTGGCCAATGACCTGGACATGCATGCCCTGATCCTCAACGGCCTGAACAGCGATCTCGACGATCAGCCAATTAAGACGGTCGAGGAGGTGATCAAGGAGATTGATGACATCATGGACGAGGCAGAGAGCCCGCTGGACGAGCCGGAGACCTGCGAGTCGGAGGTTATTGAGAAGGCGCGTGAGGTTCTCGGGGCGCCACTCTATGCGGAAAGTGAGTTTTGCAAGGATTTTTTTTTTAATTTTTTTAATTTTTTAAACAATAAATTTCATCTGATCCGTAAAACTCTTTTGCAGAACTGCAATATCTGACCACGACACAGCTAAACGAGCTGTATATGGAGATGGAGGTGCTGATCCAGGAGCTGAGCGAGACGCTCATCAATGAGCTGGCCCTGCGCGACGAGCTGGAGTTTGAGAAGGAGCTGAAGAACTCCTTCATCTCGCTGCTCCTTGCCGTCCAGAATAAGCGTCGCCAGTACCATGTGGAGAAGAAGCGCGGCAAGTTTCAAGGTAAATTCTTTGCCCAAACAAAAGCTTAAAGGGATTACTAACAATTATTAATTATTAAATTCCATCGAGCAGGTCCAGAGCCCAAGTACTTGACCACTGTCATTCCGTATCATCTGGAGAACGGCACGCCCAATAATCAGTCACTGCAGGTCCTGATTAAAAGTGAGTTGAGAATCTATTTTTTGTGATTTTTAAACTAATCTTCTGCTTCAGTTCTCAAGGCCATCAATGAGGACAGCCCCACGGTGCCCGCCCTCCTCACGGACTACATACTGAAGGTGCTCTGCCCCACATAAGCGCCAGCGCCGCCGCAGCCATAGTCGCCGAGGAATCCCAGCTATTATCGCTCTATCTCTCTGTCTGTGTTTATATACAATTATACCGTGCATCTATATACAAGAACACAACACAACACACACACACACAGCATACACCTAATTTAATGAGTATAGTTCGTACTTTATGTTATTATTTAAATGCAAACCGTGTAACTTCTTCCCCGAGCAGGAGAAGATTAAGCACAGGCGGGCTCGATAGAACAAATATGCAATAAAAAATATACATGTAACACACATATTATATAGACACATAAAACATATATCTAACGAAATATTTACGGAGAGAGCGCGCTAAAGCTATAGCCAGCCAGTCCTCCCAAGGCAATAATACTCACTTCTCCGCCTCTATGTAACTCTACCAATAAGTCGAATCTAAAAAGAAGACGTTTGCTCTAAAGGCGACTTCAACTAAGCTTAATATATACATATATACGCTGTGTGTGTCGCTTGATCGGGTTATTTACTGCTTGCATTATGTTCGCCAGCCAATCCATAGTTGGTACAATATGTAACTTGTGTGTAATATATATTATATATGACTTGATTGTAAGAATCCGCCTGCCGCCGTTTACAAATGTGTGTTCCGAAGACGGGGAAACAATGTCAGGATCCGAATCCGCTCTAAGTTTCGTCACATCTAATTTACGAAAGTTTTATTGTTTTTTTTTACTATTTTTATTGTTTACTCTATTTGCTCGAGGCCATAAAACGCGTTCTGTTTTTAAATGTTTTGTCAAATGTAATTGCTGAAAACAAGAAACGAGGAAACATAAGTGTAATTTTAATTTGCATAGAAAACGCTGTGTTATTTACTTTTACCAAACAAGCATAAATACAATTAATTATAACGATACAAAAATAATAAAAATATATACAAACAAACAAAAGAAAATCTTAAAAAAACAAAAACAAAAAAAAAAAATCAGTCAGGCGCACAGTTGCTCTTCTTTTTATTATAAATTCATAATTTTCCTTTACTTTTTAAGCTACAGTTACATTTACACTTACAATTCATATAAAAAAAATAATAAGAATAAGAAACAAAATTAAGGTAAACCTGCATATATATATATAAATATATATTGCATCCAGTCAAGTCCAAATCGAAACCACTTACATATATCATGTTTCACATCTCACACCACAAAAAAGGGAAAGAAAAGTAGCCAAGGAGCCAAGGAGGACGCGAGTTTCTAAAGGATATTTGAATCACATCTAATGCAAATCTTAGGTACCTTTGTTAGTAAACAATATGCGAGCATACCTAAAAACCAGATGAAATATATGTCAAGGGAGATGCATTAATGTTTACGATTCCATATTATACAAATATAAAGTATATCGATACGGTCGCGCTTTATAAAAAATAAAAAATGAAACAACGTATTTACCGCAAATCTTTAAATGGAATATGACTCTTTTTTAGGTCTCTGCAAAGTAAAGCAAAACTAAAAACAAAACAAAGGCTATATAAATCATATAATATGATAAACAAAACAAAATTGAGAAGGAATCCCAATAATTGTATGTGTATTTGTAAATTATTTGAAGAGTCCATGTTAAAGTCGAATGAAAAACCAAATAACAAAAAGCGTCGCTGCCCACGACGAGCCTAGAATGGAAATTATATATTTATTTGATAAATTGACAAATTAGTAAAAGAAAAGAACAAGGAAAACACAAAATAAATACATAGTTCTATGTATACACGCATTGCATTGCGCTATATACAAAACAAAATGGAAAAACCGACAAAACTTTTAAATTGCTTGAATAAAAAGAAGAAAAACCATCTACTAAGGGTTTTACATGGGCATTATTCGTGGGAGATGCTAAGCTTACACAATTTCAGGCTTTTCTATGACAAAGATTCTCTAAATTTCAGTTGACGTTATATCAAATTTTTAAATTTTAACGGAAAATTAGTATTATAAGTGTTGCCAAAGCCAATACGGTTTATTTCGTTTTAAAATTTATTTTTCCTAAATTTTGGGTGTTAAATTTTAGTTTTAATATAATTATTTTTTATATTTTCATAGTATTTTTAGTTTTTATTCAAAGCTATTAAATTTAAATCTAATAATCGTTACCGGAAAATACTGCTCATTAAATTGCGCACTTTGTCGGTATTTTCAGCTGCTCGATTACGGCCACTCTTAGGTCTCGTGCAATCGATAACAATGTCGAAACGATACGTCTGATATCGATTATATTTAGTGCATTATTTCCCACCTTCATTTTGTGTGTTTCACAAAGCATCTACACATAAGTTTCATTTTTTTCCGTTAAGTGTAATCATTATTTATTTTTTAAGTGTGCATTCAATAAGAAAATGTCATCGCGAAGGTAAATCCAATAGGAAATTTGACAATGTACCCGCACTTACACACATACACACACGTACACACGCGCGACAGCAGCAGGGAGTGCGTGCGTATGTGTGGCACATATGTACACACGTTCCCCCCGCCCCCCTCGGCCAACCACCACCCAACACATACACTGACACACGCTCACGCTCCCAACTGGGCTATTTACATATGTATAAGTAGATACAAAAGCAATGGCAGAGCGAAAAAAAAGAAAAACAGAAACAAAAAACTGTTGAGATAAAAAGTGCAATAAAGTGCCGAACGTGAGCGAAAGAGTGGATGCAACGGCAACGGCAATGGCAACGGCACCAGCGGCTGGAGAATATTGTAACTGTAACCGAAACCGCCGCTGTTGCTGTCGCTGTTACACCTACAGCTGTTGCTGGGGCGGGGGCGGTGGCGCTGAGATGATAGTGTGTGCTGTGCGTCGCCTACCGGGCAACCAGTAAGGGAACTACTGCTCTCGCAACTAAAAGATCTACACATTCCGCAGATGGTTCCACCCAACGATATCTGGCATCGAAGCTGAGAAACTGCTGCAGGAGCAGGGATTCGACGGCTCCTTCCTCGCCCGCCTCTCCTCCTCGAATCCGGGCGCCTTCACGCTCTCCGTGCGCCGCGGCAACGAGGTGACCCACATCAAAATCCAAAACAATGGCGACTTCTTTGATCTCTACGGCGGTAAGGCGCTTGTGCATCCCCTTCCCAGGATCTTTTTCCGACTAATCCGTCCCAAAAATTGCAGGTGAAAAGTTTGCCACACTGCCGGAACTGGTACAATACTACATGGAGAATGGCGAGCTGAAGGAGAAGAACGGCCAGGCCATCGAGCTGAAACAGCCGCTGATCTGTGCCGAGCCCACCACGGAAAGGTGAGTCCGGGACACCAGGTCTTGTATTCCCTTTAGATGCTTAGACTGATACAATACGACTTGGGAACCCCTTGATATGGTGGCATATAACATTTAGAACAAATGTATCTGAAAACTATCTTTCAAGAGAATCAAAATTGATCAATAAGTTAAAAATATTAGAACATATTTCTAAACTATTGATGAATTTTATAGAGCTCTTAAAATATCGTTAATATAACCAGGCAACCCTCTCACATCCGAAAATGATTTATGTTTCCACGAAAAATGTATGTCATATGAGCTTTATCATGGACTCCTAGACGGGATCTGTTATCTTTAGAATGGGATTTATTATGATGCCAGAGTGATCTGTTAATATTAGGATGAGCTCTGTCAACTTTATTTAACCCGTGATCACCTCCCTATGGTGGTTTGGCTTATTTCTTTCCAAATTCCAAGCCAGCCTATGGAAATGGCTGGAATGGTAATGGTAGTCCTATAAAAATGTGACATCATTGAGGAGCTGGAGTTGAGCGACCCCTGCGAAAATTAGGTCATCACCATGGACTGAAGTGCTACCTGTTCCCTTGAAATTCCATGACCTACATTAGCTCTCGCCATCGGCCTGCCTGCCTGCCTTGTCTCGTCCCAAGGATAAATCGTATTTATTTACTTTAGTGCGCATTTCGTGGGCAGTGTACCGTGTTTACAGAAGCGATCTCCACAGTCTAAACATCCATTCCAGTCGGGCGCTTAGCTTATCGGGCTTTCCCCCAATTGTTATCGATGACTGCGGCGAAATTGGGGCAGGGCCACATTTTGCCCGCACCCCTCTCCTCTGTATGCTCCGGAAAACAGCTGTGTTTCTTCATTGCGCTTCCAACGTTGACAACAGGGGACGACGGGTTCCCGGATTTGTTAATAAACATTTGGAAATTATGTATGTTGTTTTGTTTATGAAAAGACACACCACCGCGGGCACTCACACGCACATGGTCGCTCGGCGCGTGTACGTGTGCCTGCGTTTGTGCGCGTGTATGTGTGCGATTGCAGAGACGACGCGCTGTCTGCTGATGCGTGCTGTTGGTGTTGCCGAGCGCTGTTAACGCCGCTGTTAGCAGCGCTGCACGGCTGTTAGAAATTTCGTTGTTGCGCATTCCCTTGTTCTCCTGTCCTTGGGTGTGTGATTAAGTACCCTATCTCAAGAGCATGATGATTTTAGGAAAGCTTTTGCAAACAGAAGTCATTTCAGACCCTATGAATCATATATTATTGATCAGCAGGCGACTCTTTTTAGCCCGGGGAACAAAGTTATTTAGTAATTTTTTCCAAAATTTGATAAAAGCTTACATCGTTTAAATTCTCAAAAATTTAAAATAATTTGAATTAAAAAATAAAATTAAATTCATTATGCAGATTTTTAAACCCTCTAAAAACTAGAGCAGAACAGCTTTCCGAATTAAATTTAATGCATTTTTGGCTGAGTTAGAGAGTACTTTTATGTTTGGGTTTTTATAAAAAATTATATAAAATTTAAAATAAATATTTAAATTAAATTCAGTGTGCAGACTAATTAACCTATTAAAAAATAACTCGGAACAGCTTTCCGAATTGAAGTGAATGCAGTTTTGGCTGAGTTCTAATATTATTTCGATTTTACTTTTCCCAAAAATTGTCATAATAATTGTAATCAGACTTAGGAACTTCCATATAAAATAAAAATATTGAAGTACCTCGACAGGATATTCCACCTTGAAGATATATTATATTTATAGAAACCTTTCCAACGAACTAGTTTCTTCTTTTACAAAAATCCTAAATTGATTTCTATTTACTTTGATCAATAGACCTTTTCATTTTCACGATTCTAATCTCTTTTTCCTGCTCTATTTCTTAAAGTTCTCATGTGCTTTTGTATTGGGGCTTATTATTATTGTTTTCAAGTCGAGATGAAATTTGTGGGTGAATAATTTCTAATTCCACTTAAATCAAACGCACACACACACCTGTTGTACACCCACAAAGCTGTGACCATACAAGCCATGCATTGTTATTGTCTGCCAGCGTCTCTTTGTTGTTATTGTTATATTGGCTTTTACAACCCACACGCGCAAAATATTCGTTATTTATTGTATTTCTTTGCTTGCTTATTAATAATTTTTCACTCTTTTTGTTTGCTTTTGTGTGTTTGCCGTCTACCCGACCCATCAAATATTTTACGGTCTGTCTTTCAGTCTTTCTTCTTTCATTTTTTGTCTTCTTTCGGCTTCACCTTGTTGTTGTCCCGTGCATTTTCCGCATCCTATCGGGTCAGCTACCCCTTGTTTATACATATATGTATATATATATTCATATGTAGCCTGCTTGCCAAGCCCCACATAATTAGGGATATAATCCAGCTGCACACAGAAAAAATATAACGTTTTCGCAGATCAGTGAAGAAACTCCAAAATTGGTCACATTATTATTTCGTTCTTTGAGAAATTCAGCTTTTAAATTGATTAATAATTATTAAATCCATAATTATTAAATCAATAAATAAATAAATGTAATAAACATAAATTAGAAATAAAATCAAATAAAGCCCACATGCACTCTTATTGAGATTAAATCAGTAGCATTTGAGCCTAAAATCTACGGAAATGATAGCCGCACTTACAGAGGCTCGAAGTTTTCTACAAAAAAATGCATTTAATAATAAAATTAGTTAATAATAAACTTAATTTATTTATTATTAAATTTATTTTCTCTGTGTGGCCATTTGGGACCCTTTTAACTGTGCTAAGTCGCCGATCGACAACGACCAACTGACGTTAGCCACTTATCCTTGACTGGAGCTCGTGACGTTGTCGCCTTTTGTTTTTATTTAAATTTTTTTTCTGGTTTGGATTTATTTTTAAAACCCCTCAAGTCGAGCTGTGTTTATTTTTAGCCCCCCCCCAAACGAAGGTGGTGCGTTATAATCGATCTGGCAGACCCAGAAATCATCATTTGATTTGCGATGACGTCAAACAAGGGTTGGGATCGTATTTATATATATATTCACATATTCGCAGGGTCTGATTTAATTAGGGGTTAAGAGCGTCAGTCTCACAAAAAGTGGGTTTATTTTGAAAGGATTTAGGCAATCAATATGAGTTGCAGTTTATTTATAAATCGGAAATTGTATTATTATTTGATTAGTCAAAGGGTTTACCACTTCATGTTTTTATAGAAACTTTAATATAATCAATGAAAAACTCCCCAGACCTCTTGAGGAATGTGAAAGATGCTGGCTGGCCTTCCAAAGCATATCCACTCTCGACATTCTCCGACCTTCTGGAAACCCAATTTCCCCCGCGACATTTCACCATTCTATCCCCCGTTGAGTGCGATGCACATTTCCATTTCCATTTCCATTCCCACTTCCATTTCCATCGATCTTGACCTTTGATAGTGTCAGAATCGCGAGCGGAGGGCATTCCGAATGCTGACTACCGAATTGCAAATCACTCATTGTTTTTGTTTGCTTACCTTAGCTACAAATATATATATAATTTACCTGTCGCACTTTTAATCGTTGCAATTAAAGACGATAATTGTTAATTGCTTTAGTTTCGCGCACTTTCTTCCACTGAAAACAAATCGGAGAATCGTCAATTAAGTACTCAAACTGTTTGCGCTGGGATAATGGATATTACAGCTCCGGCTCCAGCTCCTCCTCCCCCTCCTCCTCCTCCAACCATCCAACCCATCCATCTATCAGACTCTCAAGTGCCTGAAATGCTAAATGCTTTCAATTTTCGCCATTAAGACAAGCCTACAAATACTTGATAAATTATGCCATGCACGTAGCTCTATATAGCTAAAGCCACAGCCATATAGCTGTATCTGTATCGGTATCTGTACCCTGTATCTGTATCTAAGGCATCGCCAGTAACAGCGTCAGCACCAATAAATGTCTAGAATCGTACATATATGTACACAGTGGAAAATCTCATAGAAATCGGTGGATATTTGTTAGGAATTCCCTGAAATTTATAAATAATATATATTTTATATTAATATATATTCGAAAAGGTCGTTGTAAGTTCCGAAAAGTCTATCAAGTAACCTATTTGCATAATACTTTGGCATTGTATAACTTTATATTCTGGGTATATATGATTTTTTATTTATTAACGTTTATTTACCAAAGGTTCGTAACCATAAAGCTAGCTTAATTTCCCTAACAAATTGATCTCGTTCTGCATACTTGTTTCGCCCTGTGCATAATGCAAATAAAAATAAATTGTACTCATCTGCAGGTACTTTACCTTCACCTCCGCCACCGCCTCCCTTCCAGCCCCATTTTAACACCCACTGTCCGTCCGGATAACAAATGCATCCAATCCAGAGTCTTGTTTAGTACGTTTATCTGTAAAGTAGAAAAGCTTGGGGGCTTAATGATGCACAACTGTACTCCTAGGGCCTATTATATAAGCCAGTAGATTGATTTGTAGATCATGACGGGCACCTTAATTGTTGACAAACTAATTGAATATTAATTGCATAACTCGATCGAACAGCAGCCCCGTTAAACTGTACTTCCGAATGAACAACCTATGATTTTATGCATGGAAACAAAAGTTTAAATATATTATAAGCGAACAATGAAGTATATTTTTATACACTGCCATCTCTGATCCAATTAAAATCCACTTGTTACTCTGAAAACTGAGACTAATAGCTCTGAGGGTTCTTTCCCTTTGTCGAACGAGCACTTCCATGAACCAAATTAAATTTGAAACGCACGTAAAAATGTGCGCAAACCGAGAGATGCCCGATCGTTAATTCGGTGGCATCCTGAACTGCCCAGCGCACACGACAATTTAAAGCTCTCGGCACGAACCGCAAATGCGTCCATCCACCGATTATTTATTCAGGTAAATCCCTCGCCGACAAAACCTGGCCAAAAACAAAGAGCCACAAAGTCGACGACGACGACGACCAGGAGGAGGTGGAGCAGGCGGCGTCTCATGTGAGACAATAAGTGGGAGGGATGTGATCGAAGCGAAGAACCGAAAATGATGGAAGCCAATGAACCGGACTAAGGGAGATTCTCTAAAAAGGGAATATTTTTCCGGTAGTAAATCCCCCTTCTATTTTCCTGGAACCGAAGCCAGCCGAAGGCCTGACCTGCTTACAAGGGCTAACTCACGTAGGCGGCGCTTAAAAACTATCTATACAAAACAATAACGATGATCGTAAATCTCGTCCAGATAATTTCAGCTATTTGGAGCATGGGAAATGCGGAACCCTATCGTAAATCGTTGCGCCAAAATAGCAAAATCCCACCCTCTGAATGTCACTGAAACTGGGCTGGTCTCAGGCCCAACCCTAGGCAGATGTGTTACCCCTAAAGTAAATAGGGAATAGAAAGCGCCACACCCACTTTTAGCTCATAATAGAAACTAGTTGGTGTAATAATAATAAATAAGTAGCCAACATTGATTACCCTTTGCTGGGATTCATTCGTAAGCATGGCCTCTCTCTAAATGATTCTGAAAATGTGTGGTATAAATCATAATTTATGTCTTTAGTAAATCAAATATTTGATGACTTGTTGCCGGGTCGAGTAAAATTATTATTATTATTCTTATTATTATAACCTTGCAGGGTATTCTAATTTTAGTCAGAAGTTGTCACAACGCATTGAAAGAGTGATTTTCCGACCCTATAAAGTATACATATTCTTGATCAGCAATCAACAGGGGAATATTTGTAGCCATTTCAGGAAGAAAACAAAAATTTTAATATTTTTTCAAAATTTTATAATTAAATTTACCAAAAATTTAAAATTAAGTATGCAGTTTTTTTAAACTAATAAAAACTAACACAGAACAGTTTTTCAAATTGAAATTAATTATTTTTTTAAATATAAAAATATGTTTTTCAAGGGGTTACATCGTTAAAATGTTAAAAAAAAATTGACAAACCATTGCATTTGTTAAGATTTAAAATTAAGTATGCCGTTTTTTTTAAACTAATAAAAACAAACATCAAAGATGATGGCCCATAAACCAACCAAGTTGCAATAATATAAAAAACAAAGCACTCTTTTGGTGTTCGATATTCGGCTGAACACGTCCAGAGATCAATCCTTGCCGTCTTATCGCTCGATTGGCTGGCTAACCCATTTTTGGGGATTGGCACGCTCCGGGCTTGGGCTTCCACTTCAGCCTCTATTGGCTCCCCTTTGGAACGCAAACCCCAGAGCCGAATTCGGAATGGCAAACAATTAATGTTCGAGTCATAGTTTTTTTTTTTGTTTTTGTGTGTGTGCACGGCATATTAAATGCGAACCAAGAAATTATGAACAATAAATTATGTTTATTATTTCTCTTCCCTCCAAGCTCTCCCTGGTTTTAGGCTGTGCCCAAATGCGGTCTCCAGCCCCGATTTCGGGATGGCCAAGGTCGTAGTAGAGCTTGGATTTGAATGGGGAACGGGGGGCTATATTTCTGGGTTGGGCAGGCACACTGATCTGACATTTCTAAACGGGTTATTACAAGGATTATTAAGGGGGGTAAGGTGCAAAACGGCCCACTTTTCAAAAAAACAGTTTCTTTTAAATATCATATAATAATAATATCTTTTCTTCCCAGTATTATGGCAAGTGCAAGTGCATTGCAGTGTAGTGTATCTCTCATATTCTTGACCTGCCCGCGAGTGTGGTTTACCATCAGATCTCGGGTCTGGTCACCATCCTGTTTGCATTGATGCATGCAAATCTAAATGCGGGTTTTTCCCGCACATCTGATTTATGCTTTTAGCAGTTTCACTTTTGTTTATCACATTTTCAATGTGGATTACAGTTTCGGTTTCTGTTGGGTTTCCAACGAAAAACCAATGACGAAATTTAGGAAAGAACATAAACTGTTTTTCGGGGGGGAGTACGAAGGGTATCGGAGGTATCGCGTCGTGTTGCTAAGATCGCAGTTAGCTAGCTAGCTGGCTGGCGGGCGCACGTCGGCCCATTCAGATGGCCCAAAAATATGCTGAACACGTTCGGCTCCTCTGACGTCTGCGGCTGCGCTGTAAGAGAGCTTTGGATTGGATCTGCTGGTAGCCCCTGGTCACCGCAGTGCCGCCCGGCTCCTTGCCTAGATGGCCCCCACATTTGTTGCTGTGCTCGGTTTCAGTTTCATTTCCGGTGGCAGGCAACGGACGGCGCTTAAAGCGCTTTTTGCTTCTCGATTTTTTATATATATGTATTTTTTTTCTTACAAGCCAGCAACACACACTCATATCACGAAATGACCATTTTCGGATTGGAATTCATTTTCTGTGTGTTTGTTTTTCGAAATGTATATGATTCGGATTCTGATTGCGATGAAAACAGTGATTCATCCAGGAGTACAGTCATCACTCAAAAGCATAGAGAGGGTGGATTCACTATATTCAAAGTGTAAGTGTTGTGTCGCCTTAAAAGTAAAAGTGTGTAAGTGAGGGGAGAAGTAGCTAGAATTATTAATTGAGTGAAAAGCAAAGGAAAAGCTTTCCACTTTCTATTTCATGGCGCCCAAACAGGGACGAAATACCTGCTAAGCAGTGCTTGCCAGGATGCATCTCCATGCAAGCAGTGCAGTTAATCGAACGAGTCTCGACAGGAGCTAACACGCCCACAGCCGCCAATCAATTGTCTTGCCAACGTCATTGTTTTTGTTTTTCGTTAAATAAATCCATAAACAAAACCCCCAGAGATTTTGTAGCAGGAAGAAGGGCTAAACAGAACGCCGGGCTGGTATTTAAAAACAAAAAGCGCTGCCGACAGCCAGACAAGATTCATTCATACCCCAGCGCTTAGAACACCAAGCAGCAGCAGCCCAAGCAACAACCCACAGCAGAGAGAATTCTCCCAGCAGAACCGAGACCCGAGCCGAGACTGAGAGCCAGAGAGAGAGAGAGAATAGAAGAGAGCGGGAAGACGGCGTCAAGAATCCGAGCAAAAAGCTTCAGACGCGGCAGCTGTCGCCTCATTCTCGAGTTGCGGTCCAACGGGTTAGCACACAAGCAGGGCAGCTCGGCTTAGCACCGCTTGCAAAGCAGCGCCGTTCAAGCAGTTTGTCGTAACGTAATTTTGCGAATTTCGAAAAGGCAAAAAAGTTAAAGCAATGCCTTCGGCCACATTCGTCCTGGAGCACTTAATGGCGGCACAAACGCGTCTCAACGAGCAGCCACCGGCACCAAAGGTCACCAGTAACAGCAACACCATCACCACGATCGCCCCCAAAGTCAAGTCCTACGAGAAGAAGCTACTGTTGGCTCTCAAGAAAATTGTGCAATAATAAACAAATTGAAAGAATACAAAAAAAAGCGGGGTAAACAAGACTATTTGAGAAACTCTATAGACATTATCCACCTTAATCGCGAGCCTGAACTGCGATCAATAAAATAGCAAATAGAAAACAAAACAAACAGCGGCGAAAAACAAGAATTCTTGTTTTTTCAGTGTGTGCGTGTGTAGTGTTGTGTGTGGGCAAGTTGTTACATAAAAAAATAAGTAATAGCGATCCCCAAGTATATATCATCTAGAAAGACGCATTTTTCCGCAGTGGAATATTACCATTTGACGCGGTTTTTATTTTTTTTTTTTCCCTTTTCTTTGGAGTGTGAAAACGAAAAAATGTTGTTTAACAAATGTCTGGAAAAGCTGTCCAGCGTGGTCAACCACAAGCTGCAAGAGAAACAAGTCTACAATAACAACAACTGTAATATCAATAATAATAATAATAGTAATAGTGTTAACAACAATGCGTACAACAAGCAGCGAAACTTTGAGTACGAGAGGGCCATCCAGGCCCACTATGGCTCCGGCAAGGAGCGAGAACGGGAGCGGGACAGGTGCAAGGTCAAGGTCAAGAGCCAAAAGGCAAAGGCCAGAAGCACACCAGCGCCAGCGGAGAGTTCACAACAGCCCGCCGCCACAGCTGTTGTTTCATCCTCGCCTCCTTCAACGTCTTGCATGACCCACGACGAGCTGGCCCAGATAATCCGAGGAGCAGCCAGCAAAAGCCACAATCCCTTGCACAACAATCGCCTCAATCGACGCCGTCCGCTTTCCGCCCAGCCCTCTATTACCACCACTACCACCGAATCCACATCCTCAGCTTCCGCATCGACGTCCACCGAATCGCTGCATCAGCTGAATCATTGCACCTCTTATCCGGCCACGCCCACCTCGTGGACAGCTACGCCGCCGCAGTTTCCAGCGGCCTTTGGCGGAGCCAGCTGCTCCACCAGCACATGGGCCCTCCTGGCCACCATGCGCGTCCAGCTCCATGGCTACACGTAAGTCGAAATGAAAAGGTTTTCGTAGGAGGATCTCCAGCAAAATCAAAGTCAAGGTTGAAGGGTTCAAAAAAGATCGAACAACAAAGCAAAGTTCATAAAAATTATAATGAAATCAAAGCTAGGAAACAAAAAAAAAAAACGTCAACGATTAACTGATTTGGGGCGCGTGCGAAATGAAACGTTAATTGTTATCAAAGTGCGAATTATTAATAAGCTTAGAAATGCCAACGAGTTGATACCCTGGAGAGTACGTTAAAGACCAACTCCTTTTTCGGAATATTTTAAATATATTTTTGTTTTACTCACACAAAAATATCTAATGTAGATGTCAGAATCAGTAAACAGAAGACTGAACAGAGACCAAGTTCCGGTCACTAACGAGAGCGGTAGAGAAAAGTCTGGACCCAATCTGCTGCTGCTGCCCATTAGCATTAACCCTAATAAGGGAGGCAATCACGGCTGACAAAAAAAAATAACAGCATGAGTAAAAACAGCGCACACTCAACTGAAATTGTCATGTGTTCAAAATTGCCACGCAAAATGAGTAAATATTTACGCAAAGCATTCGACAGGGAAAACAACAACAACAGAAAAAGAGGCAGGAAAAAAGTCGTAAATTGACGTTCTAATATGAATGAATATGTCGGCTTTAGAATGGGCCTCATATATGGCATATTTACGTATAAAATCACCCACTCACTCAATTAACCCATTGTCAAGCCGAAATCCCTATTGATTTTTACATTTAGAGCTGCGAGCTGATTGAGTTGTTGGGGTTAATAATTTCGGGAACTACGCACTTGTTGAACCCGATACCTGGGTACTGAGAGCATTCCAGGGAACATTCACTGCACTGGAAATATTATCTGCCAGTTAACTCTTCTACCGAATGTTTACCTATGTCTGAGATGTCCACATTCTCCGACTCCCAGCCGATCTCTCAGTCTTTAGACTTTATCTCCACGGCTTGTGTGTTTATTTGTTTGTTTTGCGTGGGCTGTCCCAGTCTTGGAATCCTCCATTCGGGTTCGCACATTTCCCAAGAATCTACATACGATTATGCCAGCCTCTGTGTCTGCCTCAATAAATTATCTTAAGCTTGAATTGGAATTATGTCTGGTTTTAGCTTGCTCTTTGTGGACGATGTTAATCGAAATTAATTCATTATATTCAAGTTATTCATCTTGTTAACTCCAATCTATTAGGGGAATAGGCTTGTATATCTACTGTTTAGTTTCAAATTTCAAGAGCTTATCACTCCTCCAACCATTATTGTATCAAATGATGTTGGAATGATTTGACAATAGCTTCGTTTTACGATCTTCAATCTTCAATTTCCGGTGCTAAAGGCAAGTCACGCGTTCGTCACTTGTCACTTCACTAGGTCAACAATGGGGAAGCTCTCCCCCGAGATGCTGTTTCGTATTGATCTCTCTGGCTTTGTTTTCCTTTCCCATTCCCATTCGGCTGATAAACAATTTATGAAATCACATTTCAAGTAATGGTGCCTGCCTTCTGTTTTGCATATTTCCGTTTTTTCCATTGCACAACGGAATCAACTTCTGTGTGCCGTGTTTGTTGTTATTATTAATAATTCTTTCTTTTGTTTTTTTTTGTTTTTTTTTTTTACTGCCGCTGATCAAATAAATACGCTTTAATTTGTGCAAATTCATGCAACTCTCCGACTTTAAGATGCTCTCCGTGGAAAGGCCCAATTACTAAGAGGGGAAAAACTTCCAGGAAAGTTTTCACTGACGCTTCAATTTTTCCGCAATTACTGTACAAGATTTCCATTTCGAATTCTATTCATAAAGTTAACTTTAACCTTGTCAACTTGTTTTGTTACTGCTTGATCTTTTGACACAAAGTCAGACTGTACTTCCTCCATGCACTGCTTGTGCGTGGGCGGTTAGGGTATGGGCAAGCAGCGCAGCCCATTTGCTGTCTTTTCGTTTTGGAGAAGTTAATTAAATGAAGGCAACCCAGGCCTCAGTGCCGACCCGTTTCGCTGCCGCCTTTCCCAGGTGCGATGGCACACAAAAAAAAAATAATAATAATAAACCTGTGACAAACGAAACGATTAAAACCATATATATATACATATATGTCCAGTATTCCGAATCAGAATTGTGTACAAAAAAAGTTGCACATGCTCGACGCTCGGCATGTAAATCTGTTTGTTGACCTTAGGCGGCGCTTTCATGAATGGCGTGCAGCTTCCTTCGTATGCAAATATAACAACAGCAGGCACTGTACGTAAGTGTAACTGTAAATGATGCAAAAAGTTGTGAAATTTTCACTGACGTCGCCCTGGAGGTAGTGCCTGCTTCTGTCGATATTTTTGTCGCCTCGCCCGCGATTAACTTACATTAACTCCAGTCCAGTCGGCCCGATTTAAATCGGTGGGAAAGGGGAAGGCAGGCAGGTAGGTGGGGTTTTGGGGCCGTAAAAGTAATTTGTGAGTGCGTGCTATCGTCACAGTGCTAAAATTAAATATCAACACCGAAATATGGGTGGAGACACAGTTGGGTTGAGTGTCTTCCACTAAGGATATGATATATCGATGCAATCGGATCTCTGATACGATTCGATTCGAGGCGATGATAATTGCCAAGTTCAATTCGATTTCACGGGGTCAGACAGACCCGAATTTCGAAGCGATATCTGCCAGATAATTGCAAATAAACGATCAGCTAAAGGCGAAATGTGCTAATAGATGTGGTCCGAAAACTGTGAATTGTCTTATGCAAATATTGAGAACCTTTCCACACAGTCGAGTCTGTTGTGTCAGTATTGTTGAATCATCGCAAAGAATGCGCAGTTCTTAAATCTTGGCCATGATCGCTTCAAACGGAAATAGCTGTCGATATTGAATGTTGTTTTTACCCCACTTTTGTCAGACACCTAAAAAAACAAATATTAAAAATTAACTTATTAAAATAATTTCACCGTTTTTATAGCAAACTTTGAACTGTGGGGTACAGTTGCCTCTGGCAAGCAGTTTACGTGACATTTACAAGCAGTGGTGTGTCCTGCCTACGTGCCAGCAGATACCGGCTCGTAATAGATTTCCAACTTCCGTTTTCGCTAAAAATAAACCTATAAAACTCATTCTTATCACTACCAAGCGATCGCGTTCGGGACCACCTTGAATCTGTAACAGGCCGTCCCAGAGAGGGAGCGCGAGCGAAAGGAAGACAGAGACAGAGACAGACAGCATTGAAATGCACGACGCTCTAATGTAATGTTAATTGTTTCTACATGAATTTCTATTAATAGCCGCACACACAATCGCACGCGGAAGATATATTGACTTGGCAAAGGCATAACCAATCAATATGCACAAAAAAAACGAGCTAGCTAGCTATCATAATTATTAATTATTAATATAATGAATAGTATAAATTATCCCAAGACATGATCCCTATATCTGTAACGATACCATGCGATCGTTTTGTGAGCAGAAACTTCTATCCGTTAGCATTAGCTTTTTGTTTTCCGTGTAGAGGGGATATCCGGGGGAACCGATACAGCATACAGCATACATAAAACATGAGTCCGAGATCGAGTCACCTGCTAAAGCTGCCCAACACCCAAATTTGCTCGCTCTCGATGACATATTTTATGATATCTATGACCCCAAAGGCAGTGAATTGGAACCGGCTTAAGGACAACTCAATGTTGTCAATTGTTTTCTAGATTTTGCTTGGATTTCGTAGTATATTCTCTTCTCTTTTGTTTTATTATTATTATTTTTTTTTTTTTTTGCGGTGGTGGCGACGAACTCGAAAGCAGGCTAAGAGATGAAGAAGCAGCAACAGCACATGGTCGATAATGGCATTCAAAGCGAGTTTTTTAAGTTAGTGTTATTTATGCAAAATAGTAAGTAGGAGGGAAAACGAAGCAAAACAAAACCAATGAACTAATAAGCCGTGCGTTGAGGTGTGCAAATCGAAGTGCGAAATACCCTCAGATCGAGATTGATGGTAATCTGATCTTTAAATTCAGACTGGAGTTGGAGTTTAATTAAAATATAATTCTTTGTATTGTATAATAGGAATTCTTTTAAGACATTTTCTATTTTTGATTAAAACTAAACAATTAATAATTAATTACTAAAATCCAAGTGAAGTACAGCACTACTTGCACTGCTTGTTCAGGCTCTTCCTAAGGCTCGTCATTAAGCAGTTCATCGGTGCTCAGAGCTTAATTTGTTGTGTGTTTTTTCGCGGTTTTTATGCTGTATTAAGTTAGTAAGCTTAATTTTCAGCTACCGTTTTTCTATGTCACATCACAGTCACAATTGCAAATGCAATTGGCGATGGCAATCGCCAGTCTCAAGTCTGTCAAGTCGAGTCAGCAGACGACGGACGTACGGACGGGTCGACTTATAAGTCCCGGCCCCAAGTGCCAAGTAGCTAGCTGCTGGCTTTGATTCGACTTGCACTTTTCCACACGGCGTATGCGTGTTGTTGCTACCAGCATTGCTAATACTATTTGGAAAAGCAAAAGGCAAAAAGCAAAAAAAGCAATTGCTATTGCTGTGGCCGTGTTGTTGTTGAATGTTTTCTTCCAACTTTGGCTTGGGTATTTGCTCGATACAGTGAAACCTTATAACCGAATAATACAACTGAAAAATACATATATTGCTAACGTCTTTTATATTTATATTTATTATTATTTTATTATTTGTAATCAATATTAAACAAAACAGTTTATAGTGGCGCCCAAGTAGCCAATGTAATGTTTACACTTACACCTTTCGGTTAAGAATGTTTAGTTCCCTACTATACAGACTGCACTGTACCTATATTCGATTTGTATTTGGTTGTTGTTATTTCTTGTTATTGTGGCTGCTGTTGTTGTTTTGTCGGAATTGGTGCTAGTATTTTGCGCTTTTGCGCGCTTCTCGTATAGTTTGTAATTGCATTTCGAGCTCGCACGTAGTCGCACTCAGTCAGCCAGTCAGTCAGTTAGTCAGTGAGCGAGTGAGTCCCGTAAAAACTGTTTAGTTGGATGCGCCATCAATTGGTAGATATACATACATATGTAGGGTTTCCTTTAATTACTTTACGTGTATACTAATTGCTCCCTTTGAAATTTTCCCTTTGCAGATGGTTTCATGGCAATCTTTCCGGCAAGGAAGCGGAAAAATTGATCCTGGAGCGGGGCAAAAATGGTTCGTTTCTTGTCCGTGAATCTCAGAGCAAGCCCGGCGATTTCGTTCTCTCCGTTCGAACGGATGACAAAGTAACGCATGTCATGATCCGATGGCAGGTGAGTTTAAAGCCCATAATAACTTCTGCGTAAGCCCCAAGTCCCGTAACAAAACCCCCAGTTTTTTTTTACTATTGCAAAAGTGCATAATGCAAATGCAAATCGATGGCAGTATAGCAACAAAGTCGTCGCACTGCCCATAAAGTTCCTCATCGCCTGACCTTGGGCTCTCCGAAGTCGAGTGTCACACGTGTGTGTGTGTGTAGTTGTGCATTTGTGCTGAATGTGTCTAAAACGGCACAGTCTGCCCTCGATAGCTGAAGAAAAATTAATGAATTGGTTCCCTTAAAAAAAAGAAAAGAAAAATATAAATAAAAATTTGGATAATTCAATTTAAAGAATTTTACAAATTTCCATTTTAAGAAGACATTAAAGATTAAGTTTTAAAGTTCTTTAAAGATTAGTTTAAAATATTAACCTTTTTACGATTATTAATCGATTATAATTCGCATTTAATTGCTTAATTTAATTATCGTAAAATATGAACTGTAATATCAAGTTCACACCAATGCCTCCACTGCTTGCAACAAGGATCCAGCTAAGCTCGTCCCAAGCAGTGCCTTTCAAGTTTTTATCGGATTTCCCAGAAAACTTTATGTTGTGTACTTTTTTTCTTTTTATTTGCTATATTTCCATTTATAACTTACCTTTTACTATTTACTATTAATTTTGCTATGCGCGTCTATTTGCGGCTTGCGGCTTGCGGTTGCAATTATGCCATTTACATGTCCCGCTGGCCTTTTTCCCATTTTGTTAGCATTTGACATTGCAGTCACGTTTTCGATTTTATTAGCTAATCTCTTGACGCTCCATCGAATTCATTGCTATGCACTCGTGTCCCGCATTGTAATACTAACTCCCTAAGTCCCCATACCCCTAACTTTACTTGCTAAAAAAAACCCCCCTTAGGGGAAATTCCCTAGCATTTTCTAGACCCTTAATCAGTTCTTAATATTAAATTTCCCCAAGTTAACCCCTATTTTTAACCCATAACCCCCTCGATTTCCAGGATAAGAAGTACGACGTTGGAGGCGGCGAATCATTTGGAACTCTGTCGGAGCTAATTGAGCACTACAAGCGTAATCCCATGGTGGAGACGTGCGGTACGGTGGTGCATCTGCGACAGCCCTTCAATGCCACCCGGATAACGGCGGCCGGGATCAATGCTCGCGTAGAGCAGCTGGTCAAGGTGAGTATCCTCAAACACTGGTTACCACCTGGACTGGGATGATCTATAACACATGATCGTTGCGATTGCAGGGCGGTTTCTGGGAGGAGTTCGAGTCACTGCAGCAGGACAGTCGGGACACATTCTCGCGGAACGAGGGCTACAAGACGGAGAACCGCCTGAAGAACCGATACCGCAACATTTTGCCATGTGAGTTGTAGCCTCCAATAGGATTATTCTCTTAGAGGGAAACCCCATGCTAGAGTCCCAATTGAATCCCTCTCCTTCCCCCAGACGATCACACGCGCGTCAAGCTGCTGGATGTGGACCATGGCGTGGCCGGGGCTGAGTACATCAATGCCAATTACATCCGTTTGCCCACCGATGGCGACCTGTACAATATGAGCAGCTCGTCGGAGAGCCTCAACAGCTCGGTGCCATCGTGCCCGGCCTGCACGGCGGCCCAGACGCAGCGGAACTGCCCCAACTGCCAGCTGCTGAACAAGACCTGCGTCCAGTGTGCCGTGAAAAGCGCCACGCTACCGTACAGCAACTGTGCCACCTGCAGCCGCAAGTCGGACTCGCTGAGCAAGCACAAACGCACCGAATCCTCGGCCTCATCCTCGCCATCAACGGGTTCCTTGGCCAATGGCCACACGGGCCCAGGGACACCCACCAGCCTCTCGGGTCTCTCCGGCATTTCCGGTGTCTCGGGTGCCACCGGTTGTCTAGCCGGCTTGCTAAAGAAGCATTCGGGTGAGACGCCCTACGGTTCCGGCGGAGCACTGTCCATGGCGGAGCGGGAGAGGGAAAGGGAGCGTGAAATGTTCAAGACATACATCGCCACCCAGGGCTGTCTGCTCACCCAGCAGGTGAACACCGTTACGGACTTTTGGAACATGGTCTGGCAGGAGAACACGCGCGTCATTGTGATGACCACCAAGGAGTACGAGCGCGGTAAGGAAAAGTGCGCCCGCTATTGGCCCGACGAGGGCAAAACGGAGCACTTTGGGCCGGCGCGCATTCAGTGCGTATCGGAGAACTCCACCAGCGACTATACGCTGCGCGAGTTCCTTGTCTCGTGGCGGGAGCAGCCGGCGCGCCGCATCTACCACTACCACTTCCAGGTGTGGCCCGATCATGGTGTACCCGCTGATCCCGGCTGCGTGCTGAACTTCCTGCAGGATGTGAACACACGCCAGGGCAACCTGGCCCAGGCCGGCGAGAAACCGGTGAGTAAAAGGAAAACTGAAGAACCAGGAAACGGGGGGGAACTAATGATGTACTTGGTGCTTTTCTCACTCCCTTAGGGCCCCATCTGTGTGCACTGCTCGGCGGGCATTGGACGCACTGGCACCTTTATTGTGATTGACATGATTCTCGACCAGATTGTGCGCAATGGTAAGGATTAGCTTAGGATTTTCTCTGGTTGCTGGTCCCCTTAAACCGTACTCTTTGTTTTATTCTACCCAGGATTGGACACCGAAATCGATATCCAGCGCACCATACAGATGGTCCGGTCGCAGCGCTCTGGTCTTGTCCAGACGGAGGCCCAGTACAAGTTCGTTTACTATGCGGTGCAGCACTACATTCAGACGCTGATCGCCAGGAAGCGGGCCGAGGAGCAGAGCCTGCAGGTTGGCCGCGAGTACACCAACATCAAGTGAGTAGCTGCTGTGAGCTTTGCTCCTCCATACACCCATTGCTAATGGCCACCTACCTACCTACCTACTCCTTCTACAGGTACACCGGCGAAATTGGCAACGATTCACAAAGATCTCCATTACCACCAGCAATTTCTAGCATAAGTTTAGCATCGAGTAAGACACCGTCTACGCCGGGCAGCCAGGACTCGGGCATTTCGATGGCCATGGGCTTTGGTATGCCCGGAACTGGTGGCAATAAGCACGCCTCCAAGCAGCAGCCGCCGCTGCCCACCAGTGCCGGCGGCTCCTGTAACAATAATAATGCCGCTGGAGGGGCAGGCAGTGGCAGCATTAATGGCACCAAGGACTATAGCAGCGGCAGCAGCAGCAACAACAGTTTGGGGAACGGCAGCAGCAGCAGCAACAGCAATGGGAGCAGCAGCAATGGCAGCAGCAGCTGCAGCGGCGGACACAGCAATGGTAACATGAATGCCCTGCAGGGCGGGATCGGTTTGGGGCTGGGCAATATGCGCAAGTCGAACTTTTACAGCGACTCGCTGAAGCAGCAGCAGCAGCAGCAGCAGCAGCAGCAGCAGCAGCAGCAGCGGGAACAGCAGCGCGAGGAGCAGGCAACTGCTCCTGCTACGGGAGCAGGTAAGCAGTCGCCGCAGTCGCCGTCTATGCAGCCGGCGCCGCCGATGCGCCCGCGGCCCGGTATACTCAAGTTGCTCACCAGTCCCGTCATCTTTCAGCAAAATACAAAAACATTCCCAAAGACATGATCGGCCAGCGTCAGCCGAGCCATGCAAACGCGTCCCCACAAGCAGTGGCCACTGCGCCGCCACCGACACCGCCGCGCAAAACATGACAAATGAATTTCTAAGTCGATAAAGCAGTACAGAACACAGACACTGAGCACAGAACACAGAAATGCAAATGCTGCGAACGAATATGCTGAGATGCTGCAAAATGCTAATTCGGCGAAATTGCAACCACTTGCACTGAAAAAAACAAAAACAAAACAAAAACAAAAAGCAAAACCCACACGCACACAGACAACGAATGGTTTTCATTTATGTCAACCCGAAACCCAGCTCCAAGCCCGTTACCGTTACCGTTACCCGTTAACCGTTACCCGTTACCCGAACCCAAAACCCCAGCCCCATTTTTACTGTTGTACGTACGTCCCCCAGATTTTTTTTTTTTTTATTATTAATTATTAATTATAATCTTTAATCTATATATTATATATATATTTTTTTGTAGTCGTTTGTAGTGCTTGTATGTTGTAGTTTTATTGAATGTATGTAAACATAGTTAACGTCGTCTCGCTTTATGTTGTAAGTGTTCCCCAAATACCCAAACCCAAAAAAACCCCAGGCATATTTATGTAATAGTTTTTTAAGGCATTACAATCTGAGCGGAACTGCAGCAGAGCCGCCAAAAAAAAAAATGCAAAAGATAGTGTTTCTTAATAAGATTTTGTTCCCCCTTCGGATTCCGCTCGAAAAAAAAAAGCGTTAAACTGTGTTCATTTCAACAAACGGAAGCTAAAAGCGAAAGAAAAGCCCTTGATGACGGAAGGCGAAGGGGAAGCGGAAAGCGGAAAGAGTAGGTGATGATGGAAACCTTCAAAGCAGAATGAAAGCAAGCACTAGGCACGTAACGATAGAGATACAAACAAAAGCGTTGATTGTGATTCGAGAAACAGCGAGAACAGAACAGATAAAAACGGAACGGAACAGATGAGAATGGAACGAGATGAGATCAGATCAGATTTGACAAGTAGGAAAGCTAAGAAACGCTTAAGCGTATCGTCCCTAGGATAAGAACAAACAAAAAAAAAACAAAACAAACTAAACTAAAAATAAAACAAAACAGAAGCTGGACAAGATCTGTGCGTGTGTGTATATCTCTGGAACCCAATCTCTATTTCTTCACCCCCTTCTGGTTTCTTTTTTAAGCGTAGTGATTTTATGTGTTTTTTATACCCTTACAGGGTATTACAATTTCAGTTGGAAGCTAGTAACTCGTCGAAGGAGTCATTTCCGACCTTATAAGCCATATATATTCTTGATCAGCATTAACAGGCGAATCTTTGTAGCTATGTCCGGAAGGAACTTTTTTTTTTCCATTTTTCTCAAAAATTGATAAGGGGTTACATCATTAAAATTTTCAAAAATTTGCAAAAATTTTAATTTTATAAAAATTAAAATTAAGTAAGCAGCTTTTTTAAACTAATAAAATCCAGCACAGAATCGCTTTCCGAATTGAAATTAAGGCATTTTTGGCTTACTTATGATTCATTTCAAAGTTGGACCCTGAAAGGGTATAAAAACTTCGGCTTGCCGAAGTTAGCTTCCTTTCTTGTTAAATTGTAAATTATTAATAGAGCGCCTTGGCACATTGTGTTACATTTGAAATGATTTTTTTTGACAAGAAATTGTATTTAGAACTTATTGATTATTGATTCGTGTGCTTGTTTGTATTTGCTAGTGTCTCGCTATCTCTTTTCCCTTCTTCTCTCCCCCTCTCTCTCTCTCTCTCTCTCTCACTCTCTCCCTGTGTCTTCTCTTTCTGCGTATGTGCGAGTGTTTTTATCATAAATCATAAGATTATTATTATTATTATTATTATTTCTAACGCTAAAGCGAAATCAAACTCTATATGCAATATATAAGCACAGTACCTTGAAAACCGATGACAAAAATAAAGAAATAATATATAGATAAAACCCGAAATGAGGAAAATATAAACCGTACATAATATACAGGAATGAATGCATACATATATATAACTCAAGAACTCACAATCTAGAGACAGCAGCGCAGCATCAGCAACAGGCCCCAACAACTAGATTATTGCTTAAGGGAGGTAATCCATGCATATATAGTACATACATAAATTTAAAATATACCCTTACTTTATCATATTTTACCTTATGCTTTTTGTAAGTGCTTTAAATTGTTATTATTCATCTTGATCTTGCAACGAAACAAGAAAAAAAAAATGCAAAACAAAAGAAAACTAAAAAAACGAATACAAAAATACAAACAAAAAAAAACTAAAGAGAAAACAACAACAACACAAATTATATTTGTATTTATACACATAAAAAATAAAATATTTTATATGCGATACAACGAAGCACTTGATTTTATTTTCATTTCCGTTTGAATTTCAGTTTCCGCTTTTCCATTTTCAGTTGTTTTTGCCGGTGCATGTTTGTTCTTAGCCTTCTTAGCCTTTCCTTTGCCTTCTGAGTGTTGTGAGTGTTTCAAATCCCAATCCAAGTTCCCCCCCAAACCCAAACCGAATCCCCACAAGCACCTTAAGACCCGACCAAAACTAACCGTCGCCAAAGGAGAATCATTGACCGGAAGGAGCGCACACAGGGAGAGGGCGGAGCAGGATCCCCCTTTTCCGGCTAGAACAATAAGTACTCATTGTGTTCACCCCACCCACTCGACTAACGATCAACCGATCAAGTGACCCCTGAGCGTTTCTAGAGGCAGTGACCAGAGATGCACAGAACGAGAGCAAGGATAGGAGAAGATACGAGGAGGAGAAGGAGAAGGAGGAGGAGGAGGATGAGAAGGTGAAGGTGTATGTAAGTGCGTGATCTAGTACTTTATATAGTTAGCCTATGATACGATAATTCAAATGGAGCATGTCGAAGCCTGGCTTCGACTGGGCGGCGACCTAGTGGCCCCCAAAAGCGAAGGTGAACCTGTGTGAGTCCCGCTGCGGATTCAAATTGTTTTTGATCATTGAGCATGGGGACCCCGAACATTGTGGACGCGGGGTCCCAACGATAAAATCGTGTTGAATTTTTCTATAGCTATAGATAGAGAGGGAGGTGGATAAATCGAATACCCAATACGGATACGGATACGCACAAGGAGGACCTGGTGGAGGAGCAGCAGCAGGAGCAGAAACAGCCAAAGCACAAAAGGCAGAGTCAACACATAGGCCTCATCTCAAGCGCAACAACAAGCAAAAAACACCAACAACAACAAAATCATACAAATAAAATACGAAATAAGAACATAAACTTAAACATAAAAAACAAAAACAACGATGTTAAGATCATAAGAGTGAACCGAAATCAAAATATAAATGTGGAGCAAACACCAACACAGCCCAAGAGCAAGGAAACGCTTTAACTTAATTAATATATACACAATATTAACTCCCATATATATATATATATATATAGGCGATAAACCGTAAAGATCTCGTATGCAAGCCAGACACCAACTATCCATAGTAATAACCACAAGACACCAAGAGGAAATCGCTCAAGTGACTTACTTTACTTTAAATATTCGCGGACCTCAGACCTCAGACCTTCCTTCCCATCTACCTTCCCCCCCTCCCCCTCCATAGCCCATCCTAGTACGTCTATAAGCTAACCGCAAGATACACAGATGCAACCTCACCCCGTGTTCGTAGTCCCATTAAAAGTGGTTCGATTTTTTAGGGAGAAACCTCGGTGCGGTTTTAATATTGCGCAAAAAAATAAAGAAGGAAAAATTATAGAATAATAATAAGAGAATGTTTACTTTGTTCAAATGTTGCCAATTGCATAATACCAGTGTTATAGTCCATGTATATGGGACTATGAATATATATATATATAAATATATTTAGTAAAGACAAAGCGCAATTTCCCCCATTGAATCCAAGAAGAACATTTTAAAATTGAAAATCTATCTATATACACGGGAGGGCAGAAGAAGCAAGAAGTAGTGGTTCTCCTTTCCTACCAGAAACAAATTAACAAAAATTAATCGGCCAACGAGCACTAGATATATATGTGTAGAATACCCAACGAATATTGTTGAAAGATACCGATTCGAGATGGAAGCTAACAGAAGATTGCAGAGATGGCAGATACTTATAGGTTATAACTCCCAGAGAACAAAATGGTAAACAAGCCCACGACGACGAAACGCGACGAAACGTTTTTTCTAGCTTTAGATCGTAAGAATCAAATCCAAAACGAAGAAGATAAAGAAGACGAGACGATCGTGTGAGAATCAGACAAAGGTCAGACAAACACCAAATAAATTATAGATGAAACCTCGTTGTAAATGTTAAAGCAAATCTATATGTACTATGTAAATCCGCGCAAAAACAGAAAACAGAACGATCAGAACGACTTTGGAAAATTCAAATGCAAATCGAAAAGCCGAAAAACCGAAAACCTTAAGAGGCATAGCTGTTCAAAACATAATAAGGATAATAACAATATTGAGATATATTCTACATTTTTGTGTCTGCATATTTGAAAGAAAAAGAAATATATATTATTGAATAAACCATATTACAAATAACCTTTCGAAAATTTTACTGTTCTTACTTTTAGCTTCTCGCAATAGTTTATAACAGTTTATAACAGTTTGGTTTTTTTCCTTATCTCAATCCGTCACCGTAATCCCTGTTCTGTTCATACTTTTAACTTCTCGCAATAGTTTATAACAGTTTATAACAGTTTGATTTTTTCCCTTCTCTCAATCCCTCGCCGTAAACCCTTGAAAGCCCCAATAAAACACAATTGAAATTTCATTTTCACATCTATGAAACACTATGCAGTGAGTTTTCTTTATATTTCATTTAGCAATAGCAAAAAAAGTTAAAAAAAAAAAAAGAAAAGTATACACACGGAACTTTAAAAAGAACTGAAATATATATCTTATAATAATGTGGCAGACGCGCGCGCGTGCCATGTAAATATTCGTAGTTCCTTCCGCCAACGGCGGCCTTCTCCGCTTAAAGTAGTTTATAAATTAGCTGCTTAGCTCTATAGAATCAGTTTCACTTAGAGATTACATTAAGTTTCTAGTTTTTTTTACAGTTCAGTTTCGCTTAGGATTTACTTCAGGCTCAGGGCGTAATGCTAACTATTCTCAAGTATTCATCTTTCCAGCTTAAAACTAATAGTGCAATTCCACTGCTACATATAATCACATTCTGTTCCATATTTGTATACCCTGGTAGGGTATTATAATTTAAGTCAGAAGCTGACAATGCAGTGAAGGAGTCATTTCCGACCCTATAAATAATATATATCCTTTGCTTGTAAGAAAAACAAATGTAGTACATTTTTTCAAAATTTGAATTGGTTAAAAATTGTCAAAGATTCAACATAATTTTAATTTTCTAAATTGTTAAACTCAATATGCTGATTTGTTAACATAATAAAAAATAGGATAGACAAGGTTTGCCAAACTGAAATTAGATATTTGCATTTGTGTACTTTAATTTTCTTTTAAAAAAATTTTATATAAATAACAATTTAAGTCTCTATAATGCACATATATTAGGTGTTCTTGCCAGTTTGCAATTAGATCATTACAATTCGATCCATTTTAGTCAAATGACAAGAAAAACTAACAGGAGTTACATTTACTATTTATAATAATTTGTTTTTGATTAATTTTTCAAAAACAGAAACGACGATCCTGAAATGATCGGAAATTAACCCTTAACTGCGCTGAAAGCTTCTGTTCTAAATTATAATACCCTACAAAGGTATAAAAAAAAAAGTCATAATATGTAGCAATCGAATGGGGCTATAAATCCAGTGATATCTCAATTTGTTGGGTTTGTTTAAAGCCCAAACAACGTTTTAACAGGAAGTTGGTGTGTCTGTACAGGGATGATGACACAGGTCGACAAAACTGCAACTTTTTTAATCGGAGACTAAACGCGATTAATTCTGAAAGACATATGGTGGAAACATGGCTATAACTCCTTGTTTTGGCACTTTTCAAAGCTTGGTAAAATGTGCGGATTGCGTCAATAAAGTTTTGAAAATTATTACAAATATTTTTCGATTTCGAATTAGCAATAAACCAAGATATTTCAGAATAATTCGCGTTTTAGTCTTAGTATTTTCTCTTGTCGACCTGGGTGATTGATGATAGATGATTGATGACCGGGAGAACAGTCTATGCTTTATCTTACATGCGGCGGCCTTCGCTTTAGCTACGAGAAGACCAACGATTCCGATTAACCTTAGTTTACCTTCAAAAAATGCCCTAAAATTGCTTTTATTCGCTTCGGTCCGCCCCAGGGGAATCAGATTCTCCTTGGACGACGGCGGCGGACCCGGTTAGACCCGGTCCAGAGCTATTGCTCCTCCTCCAGCTTAAGGTCGTGGCAGAGGCGCGTCGTCAAGTCGAAGCACAGGTGGCTGCCGCCACTGCTGTCCTCGGACTCCGGCGGAGTGCTGGCGGGAACGGATGCGGCCGGCACCGCCCCCACCGGCGAATAAGGTGGTGGAGTTATTGAATACGACGGCGATAGCATCATCTCGTCTGGGTCATCACGCCGACACTATTGTGCTCCCGCCGCTATTGTCGACGCTGCCGTGGCCTCCTTGCCATCGGCAGGGGGCGACACCTCCTTCATGGACTCCACCTTGGCCACGATCTTGAGTGCAGGCCCCAGTTTCATGCCCATGGCATGCACCAGATGATTCTCCTTGAGCAGGAGCAGCGCCTGGCCGTCGATCTCCTGTTGAATGAAGTCGTCCACATAGTCCTGACAGCCCGGCAGTTCTCGGATAAAGTTGCTGACCTCTTCCACACTCCAGCTGCTGATGGGCGGGCGATCAGTACCGTTTGAACTGCAAGTGGTGGGTGCAGGCGCCGCGGCAGGAATCACTGCTGGCAGTGGACCTGGAGCCGGTATAGCTACTGGCAACGGCAATCCCAGCGGCAGCGGCGGCAGAGGAAGTGCCAGTGGCGCAGGCGTCGGAATGGCGGTGGCCAGCACAGGCAGGGAGAGCGGTGGCAGAACTTCCGTTGGAGCCGCCAGAATGGGCAGGGGCTCGGACATGGCCTGCAGAGCCTCTGTCTGCATCTTCTCCTCGGCCATGGCCTCGTCTAGCTTGTCGACCAATGCCATGGCGTCCACCCCAACGATTCCGCCGGTTCCCAGGCCGTTCGTCTCCCCGGTCTCCATTCCGCCGCCTCCAATGCCGTTCTTCGCCTGCCTGGCGCATCCCGGCGAGCAGAAACGCTTCCGCTTGAGCTTCGTCTTGTGCTCCAACTTGCCGCACTGCTCGCAGGCCACCATGTCGGAGGCTGGAGCGGACGCTATTCCACTGGGCTTCATGTCCTCCTGCATGGCCGCCTTTTTCTCTGCAGGATGAAGATGGGAAACACGGAGATTAACACAATTGCAAGGCATAGTGTGTGATGGAGGTACTCACTGGGCGGTTCATCGGCGACATCCTTGTCCGCATAGCGCTGCCTGGTGACCGGAAAGGGTTCGTTGGCCTCCTGGATGATGAAGCCATCGATGACGTGGGTCAGCACGTTTGGCTTGATCATCGCCTTGGGCAGATCCTTCGCCCCATTGCTGCAGATCGTCGTCGTGGTTGTACTGGTCGCACTGCTGCAGGTCGTGGTGGTGCTCACAGTGGTGGTGGTCACAGTGGTGCTACCTGTGGTGCACGCCGTGCTCCTGCCCGTTCCGATCCCATTGCTGACCGTCTTCGTCGTGGTGGGCGTTGTGGCTGCGCTAGAGCTGGTGGAGGTGGCCACCTTCGTCTCCTCCTTGCCACTGGGTGTGCTGGGTGTGGCGGCGCTGCTGCTCGTGGGCTGCACCACGTTGCTCTGCTTGCTGGTGGGCGTGGTGGCAGCCCGCGTCGGCGTGGACGCCGCCTCAGTGACCTCTCCGTTGGGCAGGGCCTCGCCGGTGGAACTGCTGGCCTCCGCGGACGCACTCGCATTGGCTGGAGTCGAGGATTTTGGCGTGGCGCTTCTGTCCTGAGCTGAGACAGAGGCGGGCGTCATGGGCGAGCCAATGGGCACCAGGGTGGCCGTCTTCGAAGGCGTCTCCTTGGTGGGCGTGCTGGCACTGCTTAGTGTAACCAATTGACCCGGCGATGGAGTGACTGCGGTGCTGGTCACGGAGACTGTGACCGGTGGAGCGCTTGACAGGTGGCCCACCGTGGCATTCATCATGGAGGTCATGGCCAGGATGGGGTTGGTGGTTGGCGAGGGCGTCGTGGCCGTCAGGGAGGGTGGTCCCTGCTGTTGTTGCTGCTGCTGCTGCTGAGAAGCTACTGCCATGGCGGTGGTGATCAACTGCTGCTGCTGCTGTTGGAGCTGGGCTTGAGCCTGCGCTTGCTGGAGGCTGGCCACCGTGCTGCTGGTGACCAGAGGAGCCGAGCTCTGATTGGTAATGGTAACCACACTGCTGGTGGGCAGAGACGAGCTGCATGTGCCGGGCTTGGCTGTTTGGAAGATGGCCCCTGAGGCGGACAGAGCCGCCTGCAGGGCACTAGAGGTGGCTATTCCGGCTGGCGTCGTGGTCGAAGACACTGTGAAGGGCACGCTATTCAGTTGCAGTTGCCCGGTGTTCTGCTGTTGCTGCTGGGAAGTCGCTCCGCCCGACACCACAATCTGCTGGATGATGTTCTGCTGTTGCTCCCGCTGCTGTTGCTGCTGCTGCTGCTGCTGCTGCTGTGCCTGGGCCTGGGCTTGGACATGCGCCTGCACCTGAGCTTGCGCTTGCACCTGTTGTTGCAGTTGCTGCTGAATTAATTGGTTGTGCAGTTGCTGCTGCTGTTGCTGGTGGGAGGTAATGAAGGTGTTTGGAGCAACTTGGAGGATCTGCTGGGTGGCGTTGGCAAGCGCCTGTTGTTGCTGTGCCTGAGCCTGGGCTTGGGCCACTTGCTGCTGTTGTTCCCTCTGTTGCTGCTGGGCCTGCGCCACCGCCTGCTGTTGCTGGGCGGTCACTTGCTGCTGCTGTTGAGTGACTTGTTGCTGCTGCTGCTGCTGGGCCTGAGCTGCCGCCTGCTGCTGCATCTGGAGGGCAGCAATCTGCTGCTGGAACATTTGCTGCTGCAGATACTGCTGCTTCTGAATCAACTGCAACTGCTGCTGCTGCTGCTGCTGCTGTTTGTCCACACCCGCCACTCCCGCAGTGGCTGCGTGCAGGGTCTGCCCGTTCTGGAGTGTAATGGGAGTGCCCGTCGTGCTCATCACAACCATTCTGTAATACGCAAGAGGTAATCAGTTAGCTGGACGATATCTAAGATTAGATTACTCACTTGTTGCCCGCCGAATTGACCACTTGCTGGAGATTCGCCGTCGCCTGCTGTTGCTGCTGCACGGTGGCCATGTGACCCACCACCTTGTTCTGACCCGCCAACTGGCCGTTCTCCGTCTTCAGGGCGGACAAGGCAGGTCGCACCGGCTGCTGCTTGGTGCGCATCTTGCCCTTCAGCAAGCTCTGGTTCTGGGCTGTCTGCGTGGACACCGAGCTGGCCGGGCGCACCTGGGTGCCATTGTGGGGCATGATCGGGGCACCAGGTCGCTGCAGCGCCGCTGCCGTAAGTTGCTGCTGCTGCAACTGCGCAGTGGCCACCGCCAACTGTTGCTGCTGCTGCTGCTGCTGTGTCTGGTTGGCAGTTCCCGCCTGCTGCTGTTGCTGCTTGGGAGCGAGTGCGTCCAGTTGGGTGCGAGCCTTGGGGGGCGTCTGGGTGACATTGCACTGGATGATCTCTGTGAGAGCACAGAAATTAGGACCGAATGGAGTTTATTACTGGGAGGGGGGCACTTACGGTTCTGCTGCGTCTGCAGGGTCTGCGTGGCCGGTTGCTGGATAAACATGCCCGAGGTTCCGTCCGGCTGGCCCCGCAGGATGATCGGGTTCGAGCCAAAGGACTGCAGTCCAGCCGCATTCTGCCAAAACCAGGGGATCTGCATCTGCTGAGCCTGGCCGGCGTTCAGAAGCTGCGCGGCCTGCACTGACTGAACGGACTGGCCGGCCTGGGCCACTCCCACGCCCACGGGTAACGTCGACTGCGAGACTTGAACGCATTGCTGGGTGGTTTGCGTGGTCTGCTGCTGCTGCTGCTGGACCTGTTGCACCTGCTGGGCCTGGGCTGCCGTGGCTGCTGCTCCGCCCGCTGTCGCCGCTTGCACCGTGCTACTGGTGGTGGTCACCTTCTGGACCACCTTCTGGGCCATCTTGCCCTGCGCATCTACGCCCACCTTCGCAAGGGCCGCCGTGAGCTGCTGCTGCTGCTGTTGTTGCTGCTGAGAAATCTGCTGCTGCTGTTGCTGCTGCTGTGTCAACTGTTGCTGCTGCTGCTGTTGCTGGGCGGCAGCAGCCATCGACTGAAGCAGGTTCTGCTGCTGCTGCGGCGAGTGCGAGATCACATTCACCGGCGAGATGAGCAGCGTCTGTGGCGACTGGCTGTGGTTGGAGGGGATGCAAGAGGCGTAGGTGCCGCCGGCAAACTGCGTCTGTCCCCCGATCATCTGCTTGGCATTCTGCGTGGTGGTGGTGATCATCTGGGGCGTGTTACCCTGGAAGGGCTTGCCGGCAGTGATCACCTGGATGGGCTGCTGACCAAGACCGCCAGGATGCAGCAGATTACCGGACACAATCATCTGCGGATACAGGAAGCTGGTGGAGGGCTGCATCAGCTGCACGGTCCTGCCCTGCGCCCAATCACCGCCCACTCCTCCGGTAGCCGCCGCTAGCTGCATCGGGGACATCGTGCTGATGGCCGTCGAGTGCTGCTGCTGTTGCGTCTGCTGGGAGTTGGCTGGACTTGGTGCTCCTCCCGCTACTCCTGTGCCTCCAGCAGCTCCTCCGGCTCCATTGGCATCAGAGAGCTGCTGCTGCAGCTGCATCTGCTGCTGAACATCCAAAATGTTGGTCGCATGCTTCAGCTCCGTGCCCGCACCCGTTGTATGGGTTGGAAACTC
>VNJY01005491.1:0-25556 GCA_008042715.1 Drosophila bocki
CAATAGTTTTCGAGAAATCGTGACTACCGACTTCAAGAAAGTGGTTTTGAGAAAAACGCGTTTAAAGTTTCAATTGCCAGTTGTGACTCATACGACGCGCTGGGCTTTAAATTTCTCCCATTCCTACAGTTTTGCTTCGATCGACTTGAAATTTTCGGACAACATTCCTGACACTTTGTACTATTATATAAAAAAGTTTGAAAAAAATGAATTTTTTGAAGTTTCAAAACCCGGAAGAAGTTATAGCAATGACTTAATTTTTTTATCCTTATAGATCAAATGGTTTTGGGAGATTATTCATGATCTGTCCGAGGCGGAAAAGAAAAGTTTCCTACTCTATTTGACTGGCAGCGATCGTATTCCCATCCAAGGCATGAAGGCTCTCAAGGTGAGTTTTTCAATAACATTGAAAATTACAAAGAAATCATAATTAGATGATTTTCAATGCAGCTCACCATTCAGCCCACATCCGATGAGCGCTTCCTGCCCGTCGCCCACACTTGCTTCAATCTGCTGGACCTTCCGCGCTACAAGACCAAGGAGCGTCTCAAGTTCAAGCTACTGCAAGCCATCCAGCAAACTCAGGGCTTCAGCCTGGTCTGAACGAACACACACACACAGCTTTCAAGGCTTTCAAGTACAGGTATTTTTTCCACACTTATTTCTCGCATTTCTGGATTGAAGAAGAACAATATATGGAACACGGACATTTATCAGCGATCAAATCAAATAGTATAATGTTGTGTGTTATGGCTTTAAAAACCTATAGTAGTAAATATCACCTTGTTATGGAATTTAAGGTAAAAAAAGAGGAAAGAAGAATAAAATTTGTGGATCAGTTTGAAGATAAAAAACAAGGGTTTTCTTAGATATTGGATTTTCAGAAGGACAAATGAACATTATCCTGGAAAAAAAACTTCAAGGAAATTGGTAGAATTTTTAAAGAAAAAAAAACACCCATACTATTTTTTACAATTGTATAATTCTAATTTCTTAGCAATTTTCTTAGGTTTACAATAATTAAAAAAAACGATCGTTAAAATCAAATTTGATAGCGATAACATCAAGCTCAAGCCTTGATATATCGTTATCAGATTATCGATTAATTTAAGACTTTCTTAACAATAGAGTTGGCAGGCCCGTTGCCAACAGCTGGCGAAATGTGGCGGCAAATCGAAGCCCGACGAAGTCATTTGAGTTTCAGCTTTTGCAAGGTGCGCGTTCGCGTGCGGAATAGCGCGTGTTTGAATTTTTATTCTCGGGCGAGAACTTTTTTGGGCACTACCTCTCATTTGAATGCGTAGGGCGTGCGGGGTGTAAAATATTAAACGACAGGCACGAAGACCCCAGAGTGTGTGTGAGTAGTGAGTGTGTTTTTGTGCAGTGCAAGTGCTGTTGCCGCCTTGGCCTCGATTTTTCATTAAACAACAACAAAATAAACAAATAAAACACACACACTCCCGACAAGTTCGCGGCTCGATCGTTTTTTGCCGCTGTCACCTGGAGCGCCGGGTCAAGCTAACGGTACCCGCATCGAAAAAGAAACTCAAACAGGTAGAAACAAATAACGAGGTGAAATTATGCGTACTTAGGAGGCCCGCTTACAAATATGCTGAGCTTGCTGTCCAATTTGTCAATCGGTTGTCCAAGCGTCTTAATCCGACACAGTCCATAGCCCCCGATGGCCTATAAAACCAATTACCACTACCGATCTTTGCATATCCTGACAGCTAACAAATGTTAAAAGCACCGGGGGAAGACACAACAAAAATGTATAAAAAATATTATAAGCGATATGCGGTGCAAAAACAACAAAAAAAAAAAAGAAATAAATTCGAAAAAGCGGTTCTGCCGGTTTGCCTGTGGTCGTGATCTGCAGCGTCTTCCGCTGCTTTCTTTCCTTTGCACGATTTGAACTTGGACACCAAACGCAACAAAAGCTACAAAAGAAAAGTAAAAAAAAAATAGCTACAAAAGCCTACACTGGGGAAAAATTTTTATATCAATTAACAAGACAGGAATTTAACTTCAATGAGCCGAAGTTTGTATACACTTGCATGGGAAATCGATCATTATTAAGCCAAAAAAGTATTAATTTGAATTCGGAATGCTTTGTTTTTTTAGTTTTTTTTAGGGAAATAAATCTCCTTATTTTTAAATAATTATTATTAAATTTTAAATTATTTTACGTTAATCATAAACAAAAATACAACAACTTCTTTAAGCAAAATTCTTGCATTTTCTCTCCGTGTAAGCAGCCACAAATTGAAGAGGAGATCTGGTTTACGGTGATGCTCCTCTAATAAAGCGAACGTTTAGGCACATCCATTCCGCTCTTTGCTTCCCTCTCTCTATCTTTCACTCTCTGACTGTTCCGTTTGCTTCCTGCTTCCACGCACACCCTGGCTCCCATCAAGGATATGTGGCTGTGGTGGTCACCTGCCCGTCTCCCTCGCTCCAACCCGCGCTAAGTCTGTTTGTCCAGGTTTTATAGCAGGAACAAATAGACACAGACAGAAACACACACACAGCCAAAGAGGGTCAACACTGCGTATGGGGGATGTGTGAGAGCGGGCTATGAGTAATCAGTATGCAGCGAGGAGGGGGATATATACACACAGAAATACAGATATATGACTCCCCTCCCTCGTTGACCAATTGAAATTGTATCAAATTTCGATTTCATTGACAAACTGTTGCGGCCCTCCATTAAATTGACCCAATTTTGAAAACTGTGGCCATAAGCTGCTTAAAAATAAGCAACTGCAATCGATCGACAAACCAAATGATTTGCCAAATCTGGCAGCTGTTTAAATACCAACAAATAACAATAACCGACGTTACACTTGGAGAAAATGGTATATTAAAATATGCTTCCAGTTAAAGGTAATATGAAATATGGAAATAAGGAAAGGATCGGCTAGAAGTCTCGAAAAATATGTATATTTATAGTAATACTTTGTTCTTAAGATTCAGTGATATATTAAAAACACTATTTAAATCTTTGGGAAATGAACAAGACTATTTTTAATTACTTAAAACATTACTATTATTAGTTATTATTATATGTGTAGTATAACATGGGGACAACTGTTTTATAATCTATATTATTTTTCTGACAAACTCCAGGTCTTTTATATTCTTAGTTGATTTTCAACATTTCTTTGTTAACAAAAAATTAAAACCCGCAAACAAGTTCTCCCAGTTATGATTCATAAAGTTTAGGACCTCTTTTTCAAGTGCACACAGCACTGGCCTCAATGTCATTGCCTCACACTTGGCACCCAAATGAAACGAGTTGGAAAACCATGTCGGGGGGAGAAGACACAGACACAGAAGATTATTTTGGTAATGATGTAATGCCAAGTTTTTTGCCAACTAACTGGCCAAACAAAAAGACAAAAGAGTCAAAGAACCTAAAGAAGGAAATAAAATTGCACGCCTTTTGGTTCGGTTAATTGCGATACATATTTATTATCGCCGCCGACTTGTCAGGCGGCTCCACCAAATTTAACATTGAACCAAATCTTACGCTAGCCACATATGTATGTAGTATCCACACCCACAACCAACCGAAAAAAAAGGTCTAAAGCTTCGATGACAAACTTGAACTTTCCCTTATCGGTTTCGGTCGGTATCGCGCGTTATCTCTTTCCCGGGGTTCAACCAATTTCACTGATATAACAATTGATCATGTACACATACAGGGTGTAGTATCTCTTTCGGGGCCCACTGCATTTTATGGGTTTCGTTTATTTCCCTTTAAAAAGAGCTGATTTGATAAGATACTAAAAAGTGGAGGGGAAATGCCAAGACCCCGAGCGATAAACGTCCATATAACCATTGAAGCACCGAGTTTTCCGAGAAAGATTTGCACAAGCAGTGAATGGGGGATTTGAGTTAACTCTATGAATGCCCTATTTTTATGAATGGGAAGATCATGGATAAAATATCTTATTGGACTCAGTTACTTGCTGATCAACTTGTTAATTTTATGATATTATGTTAAGACATTTAAGATCTGGAATGTTTTTAGCTAAAAACTCCATTATTTTTAACAAATTATGTTTGATATAGAAACAAACCAGAAACTCCACTTCAAAATGCAAATCACTTTGAGAGACAATGCCACATTTAATCCGAAACCAAACTCCCTGTAACCTATTCCCCCTTGGACATTACTGATCCACCCTCATAAAAATAATTATCGGAGCCATTCATGGCCATATGCCCCACTCGAATGGAGGTACCTAAGTGAGCACATAATACACACAAAGCAAAAGTCGCCCCACTTGTCATAAAACCACGATTGACGAGCCCCAAGAGCCCGGCAGTCTTTCTTTTCCATTTCCACATTGCCAGAACGGCGATGGAGGAGTGAGTGTCGTCGTCAGCTCGTGTTGGGATCACAATTACAGCGAATTGGATTTTTGGAAAAAGTGTCAAATTAGCAGAAAACCTTTCAAAATTATTGGTGTGTGCAAGCAAAAAGTCTGGTTTGAAGATATTTAAATAAAAAGGTAAAAGAAAACAGAACAACGAAACGAAACCTTTTTTTTTCAGCAGATTTTTCTGCTGTAAATCGCGTTCAAGATCAACCGTCAGTTGACGTATTTTACGGCCTGCAATGGTGCTAAGAAAACAGCAAGTCGAGAATTGTTTAATACTTAATGGTTATCCGAGGCTTTGGGTACTGGCTATGCGTCACAAATGCCGGCAAGATCTCCACGGGGCCTCGTCCCCAAAAATGTGCGGGTGACTCAGCGCAGCGGCGAGTCCAGATTTGTGGGTTTCGCTCAACTCAAGCGAACATTGCAAACTTTGAATTTTAATTTACCAGAAAAACAGAGAGGGAGAGAGAGAGAAATGTGACGATGACTTAACGATCGTTTGAAGTTCAGGCTGTGAACGAATTCGATCATCGCTTCTTGCGGTCAGCGGCCTCTTGATAATAAGTATGCTCTCTGCCAAACCTAATGATCCATTCATGAGGCGTGATTCTTATAAGCTTTGTGTTTCGAATATTCTCAGGCCTTAAGCTGGGTTCGATTACACGGCAAGATTTTTGTTACTTTCTAGGGATGCGATTTTCTTTTGCGATTTAACAAGTAATTAAAATAAATAAAAAACTTTAGGAAGCCGAAGTTTGTATACCCTCGTTTGTATAACTGAATTTAAAATCGATTCCAATTCTTCGAGAATTTTAAAACTTCCATAACTTCCACATAATTAGTTTTCACTTTATTTAGTTTTGTTCAATCCTTCAAATTATAGTTAAACTTCCTAAGCTCTAGCCATTTGGAGCAGATGATATAGTGGCACAATGTTTGCATTATTCCTACCCTCAAGGAAGTTCTGGGAGAGCACGGCACGGCCCTGAAAGACGCCTGGAATGGGCGAGGGCGTTAGGCCATCGGGTCCGGGTATCTGGTTATCCCCATCGCCGCCAGCCGAGGAGCGATAGAAGGGATAGAACGGATAGCCGGGATAGCCGCCGAAGCCAGGATAGCCCCCATAGCCAGGATAGCCAAATCCACCGTAGCCGCCGTAGTAGTTGTAGCCATTGTAGTAGGGATTGTAGAATGGAGGAAGCTGTGGTCCTGGCACTGGCGATGGTGGAGGCGGCGGTCCCCACGGCCGTTGTGGTGGCGGCGGGTAAATGGGCGGAGTGGGCGACCATGGCGGCGGCGGACCATAACCGTATTGGCGCGGATGCTGCTGATCCTCTGGTGGATAATAGTAATGATGTTGATGTACTGACGGTTTCGGGGTGGTCGTCGAGGCGCCGGTTGCCATCACCAACTTGATGCCGCCCTTACCAATGGTCTTCAGTAGGTGCTCGTCGATTCCCCGACCACTTCCCAGTGTATCGTCTAGCACCTGTTGCTGCTTATCGTTCCTGGCCTGGCCAGTCACCAGGCTGGTCTGCACCGGGGTCTTATCCTGGAAGCCCCAAGCGTGGCCCACCAGCTGCAGCAGGAGCACTGCGGAAAAGGAGAACGAGTTGTGAGTTATAATTGGGATCCCTTAGAGAAGATTTTTGAAATTCCAATACTCACCCAGACAAATCGCAGTCACTCTTCGATCCATGATCGCCAAGATGGTAATAACCTGACCATTGCATCTGCATTCCCTTTTTATAGTCAGTCGATGCATCTCCAGTTCCCGGGGCATCGTTTAATGCCCGGTTTTCTCATTAGAATAGTGGCCCAAATTTGGACTGGCTTTCTTTTCTTCATCGCTCCGATCTTTAGAGCTCGCTCTCGATCTCGGATCGATCAAGGCACCGTTCTAATAACTACGTTCATTAATTTGCATACGATTCAAAGGGGCTTTGTGGGATCTTCCCACTTCTTAAGCCATTCTAGATTCTCCGTTGTTTGATTCTCGATCTTTTTGAGTTCTTTAATCGTTTGGCCAGCAGTGCATTAGCTCAACGCACATTGAAGAGTTCAATATCTCCCGCATTATAGCTACTTGATATATGACGTCATTTGTATGCAGATCATAGAAGCTTATTACACTGAAGAAAATCGCGTAAACGAAAGTTTACACTGAAGTCTTAATATAGGGTTTATTTAGCCTTTTAGTATTTATTTAATTATTTGCAATAGCCTTAGAAAATTCCGTTTCAAAATTCCTGGTTCTTTTTCGGTTTATTTTATGATTATCTGAAAATTCTTTGAGATCAATTTTTATCTTTCTGTAAAATAAAAATTAACCATCACAACTATTTCTTGCAATTCTTCGTCATCAGCATCTTTATATATTTAAAATCTAGGTTTCTTCTCTCGAATTTCTTCAGTGTTAAAATAAAAAAGTTAAGAACTTATCCGTGTTTTGGGGTGAGACCAACATTTTTGGGTTCCGTTATGGGTCGTGTGTCGTAGACATGTTTACGAGTTGTTCAAATCCACTAAGAACAGGAGTTCTTCTCGCTTATGTTACATCATGATTGTGGAGCAGAGAAACCAGTTCTCCGATCAATTACAAAAGCTGAATGGTGACAAAAGAATGCGTGGATCAAAAGTCGACAAGAAGGCGATTCCCTCAGGGAAAGGAAAAAACCACATGGGAAAAGTTTAATGACTTTTGATACCCTCTTAGGAGGAATATAAAAAAATTTTACATTTTATTCCTAAGGGAAATGCTTACATTCTTTTGTTTATAACCAGCAAAAGATTGTGATTGCTTTCAAGGTTTTTTTCTCAATTTCTATTTGCTTAGAGTATATGAAAAAGAATCGAATTAATCATAATATAACATAATATTTATGAACAAATATTTATTGCTTCTAAAGTCTTTTCTGTGTATTCTTTATTGAGGAAATTATAAAAAATCACACAGCTACGTATTAATCATTTAATAATTAAATCACGTAATTATAAATTTGATATTTACCCATCTATTTATATTTATGATGTCCCCCACATTATTAATGTATTAATTTTTATCAATAACCTGTAATGTGTTTATCTAATCATATTAATGTCTATGGGGCTAGGACATATAATTAAATTTGTTGTGTAGAAATAACTGCGTTATCAATGCGTGCCAAAAGTCGTCTACTAACTGTCTATATAAGCTCTAGAGGATGGGTATCTGGCGGTTGAGAACCCTAACGATTTTTACCTTCTAATATATGTGATGTGTAGCATAATCTCAGGCGTCCGTAAATTAACTTAAGGTGCGGAAATTAAATGGAAAGTCAAGTATGACTCCCATTATTTTATACACTTCCATAAACGGTTCTCGCAGACATGTTTCGCTATCCACATCAATCTCCGTCCTACGTGCAATTAACCAATTATGTGACAAACACCGACTTGCCACAGAGCTGCTACGTGTCCGTCGATCTCTTCGAGCTTCGAGAATTCCTGCAACAACCAAGACCTTTAGTCTTGAATTACCGGCAAACATTTTGCAATTAGTCCAGGGCCTTGTCTCGATGGGATCTCTCTGCCTTCTCCTCCATTGATCACCTATCGTTGGGGAACAAAACAAAAGTGACATCAATTGATACCGAAGGGTATGAGTGAGTGTGTGTACGAACTACTTACTTACAATGTTTGCCTTCGGCAATGACTTATTTAGCGTACTGATAGCTGATAACACGGCGCTAATGGGAGAGCGATCGGAGTAGGGGTCCGCCTCAGAGTCTGGATTCGCAATTGAAACGAGAATTCTGATTCAACGAATCCACTTTTATGAGGCAGTCAGCGAACGATCTCTAAGCCGCTAAGTTTGCAAAAAAAAGAACAGAAAAAACGTCCTTAAAACCGGTTTTAAAACCGCGTATTATTTATTTTTTTTAAACATATTAAAAACGTTTATTTATATTGGAGTCTTTGTATTTTTTGAAACAATAGTATTTGATCTGTGATCATAAAAAAGTTGGAGAAACAATATTTAAAAACTAAAATATGGATATCAGTGACGAGTGAGCAAATTCTATTTTAAAATAAATACAAATAAATACATTTTAATAATGTTCTGGGTGATTATTTTCGAATTTCTTTGATTTAAATAAATAAATAAAAACAAGAAACTAATTTTGGGAAGCAGTTTGCCATAGGATCATGGGATCAAATCTAAAATTGATCATAACTTAGCCAAAAATATATTAATTTCAATTCGGAAAGCGGCTCTGTGTAAATTTTTATTAGTTTAAAAAAGCTGCATACTTTATTTTAAATTTTAGAAAATCGAAATTTTTATCGATTTTTTGAAATTTTAACGATGTAACCCCTTATAAAATTTTCAAAAAATTAAAAAAATTTATTTTCTTGCGGACATGGCTAGAAAGATTCGCCTGTTGATGCTGATCAAGAATATATATACTTTATAAGGTCGGAAATGACTCCTTCATTGCTTTTTCAACTTCTGACAAATTATATACCATAAAAGGGTGTAAAAAGCTTTTTACCTGTTGGAGCCTGATGGATAAAGATCTTATCTAAAACGAAGAGCAGATATAGTAAATAATACTTTTCATGCTAGTAATATTGTATAAATTTCTCTTAATCCTTAAGAGATTACTGCCTAACTTCTAAGCAAATTATTAAATTTCTTCATCCTGCAATGTGCTAAAATATGAGTCATATATGCAAATATGAATTCCTTTTATTTCTCCCCATATTTCCCCAACATTATTTTATCTAAATAAAATAAAAAATAAACTTTTTTAATTACTGCTAAAGTCTCTGAATCATAATCTTCCCTCCCAGTCCATAAAAACCCAAGATGAGAATGTATAACTTTAGGATTGACTCATATAAATCAAATAAATGAACTCAGATACTCCGGAATTCCTTTGCCTTTGGGATATTGTCATGGTTTATACCCAAACCCGAGTCCCGCATTTAGTTTTGCGAAAGCAGAAAGGCTTTATCTAATCGGAGGACTGATTGGCAGCGGCGGCGGCCCATTGCTCTTCTCCGTATAGCTAGAGTTATATTATCGTTGATAAAAAAGGCAAAAAAAAAAAAACAAAAAATGCTACGAGGCCAATTGATATGTAGAACGGAGAAGTATTGATGGTTAAAACACCTCAACTGCCAACGGATCGCGTTAGTTTGCCATCAGAACCGTCAACGGGCGGAATATGTGCGAATTCTGACATCTCTGCCGGAGATAGAGAGAGATTAGAAAGTGTGAAACGTTCAGAGAGATCAGGAGGGATTCCCAGTGAAGATTATTGTAATCAAAGCAAAAGGAGACAATCGAATAACCATGACCAGGTAGAGGCTCCAAGGAGAACGTGATCTAGTCACCTGATTAATTAGATTAATACATATATCAAAGTGCAAACCCACACACACTTCTTGAGATGGCTTAGAGTATTATTTGAACCACAAAATCCATTGCGTAATCGGGCTCTTTATGGATTTACCCCGCCCCATATCAGTAAAAGCTATAAAGTCAGTCCCCTCTGCTCCCTCCGACTCCTAATGAAATATGGCATTGATAAGGTGGTGAATTGCACCTGCCCACCATTATTTCTAGACTTCTATAAATACCAAGAGTTTGAGATTGGATTGGATTGTGATAAAAACAATATTGGATATTGTCTCATAGCATGAAGTCATTGCAATGCATTTAAACTTTAGTTTAGTTATTTGTGGACTGAAGCTTTCATTTCCGCCGCCTTGTTTCTTTATAAATTCCCAATTCCCTATACTTTACGTAAATCTTATCAAAATGGAATGGGTATTTGTGTTCTCAAGAGGTTTCTTGTCCTCTAATCAAGACACCGGGCTAAAACATGGCAACCCTTTTTGCTTAGTTGTAAGATTAGGTACGTGAAAGATAAGGGTTATGGGATTGGAGAGGTGGGGCGAAGGAGTTTCCCAGGAAGTGGGGAAAATTACAAGGAAATCGAAGAGATTGAAATCTATCCCAAGTACATTCTTTGTAAATCTTGGAATAATTTTTAATTTTAGCTCTACAACTCTGCCCAACATGGAGACGGGTTTGCATGAACGCGATCGTTCCGGCGTCCAGGACTTTGTGCTGCTGGAGAACTACCAGAGCGAGGATGCCTTCATTGAGAACTTGAAGAAACGCTTCCAGGAGAATCTGATCTATGTAAGTTTAAATGTAACTATATTTAATGTTAGCTTTGTAATACCTATTTCAATCTTTGCCCTTGACAGACGTACATTGGTCAGGTGCTTATCTCGGTGAATCCCTACAAGCAGCTGTCCATCTACTCCGATGCCCACATCAAGGAGTACAAGAACAAACACTTTTACGAGATGCCTCCACATGTGTAGGTGTCTTAATTAATAATTTTTAATTCCAAAAAATGTCCCTTCTTAATTATTAATAATATAATTTTCCCCAAAATCCCCTTTCCTTTAATTTAAAAAAATCAAATCCCCTAGCTTCGCTGTGACGGATAATGCCTTCCGTTCGCTGATCGAGGAGAACCGTGGCCAGTGCGTGCTCATCTCGGGCGAGAGTGGTTCCGGCAAGACCGAGGCCTCCAAGAAGGTGCTGCAGTTCATTGCCGCCTGCTCGGGCAATCAGACCACCGTCGAGGGTGTCAAGGATAAGCTGCTAAAGAGCAATCCCGTCCTGGAGGCCTTTGGCAATGCCAAGACCAACCGCAATGACAACTCCTCTCGCTTCGGCAAGTACATGGACATCCAGTTTGACTTCAAGGGTGCACCCATCGGTGGTAATATCCTTAACTACCTGCTGGAAAAGTCCCGTGTGGTAGCCCAAATGGCTGGAGAGAGGAATTTCCACATCTTTTACCAGCTCCTGGCCGGCGCCGATGAGACCCTGCTGAAGGAGCTGCGTCTGGAGCGGGCTCTGGACACCTACAGCTACCTGACCGATGGGGTGAGCTTTTAGGCTTGATTTCTTTAGAGGATTCTTTATAATACATATATATTCTACAGCTCAAGGGCAGCGTGTCGAGCATCAATGATGCGGACAACTTCCGGCAGGTGCAGCAGGCACTCAGCGTGATCGATTTCACCAAGGAGGAGCAGCGCGAGATTTTCGACATTGTGGCCAGTATCCTGCATCTGGGCAATGTGGCATTCAGCGAGATCGAGGGTAATTCCAAGGTAAACAGCCGCGATGTGGTAGTGACTGCTGCCCGGCTCCTGGGCGTAAATGCCGGCGAACTGGAGGCCGCCCTGACCCATCGCACCATCGATGCTCGCGGTGATGTGGTGACCTCACCGCTGAACCAAGAGCTGGCCATCTATGCCAGAGATGCCCTGGCCAAGGCCGTGTACGATCGCCTTTTCTCGTGGTTGGTCCAGCGCCTGAATATCTCGCTGCAGGCGAAGGACACTCGGAGCGCCAAGAGCAATGTAATGGGCATCCTGGACATCTATGGCTTCGAGATCTTCCAGAAGAATAGTTTCGAGCAGTTCTGCATCAACTTCTGCAACGAGAAGCTCCAACAGCTGTTCATCGAGCTGACGCTGAAGTCCGAGCAGGACGAGTACCGTCGCGAGGGCATCGAATGGATACCCGTGGAGTACTTCGACAACAAGGTAATCTGCAATTTGATCGAGGAGAAGCACAAGGGCATCATCTCCATTCTGGATGAGGAATGCCTGCGACCGGGCGAGCCCACGGACATTACCTTCCTGGAGAAGCTCACCAATAAGCTGGCCCAGCATCATCACTATGTTTGCCATGAAAAGGCCCCAACTCACATCCAGAAGATCATGCTGCGTGACGAGTTCCGGCTGGTTCACTATGCCGGCGAGGTCACCTACAGTGTTCATGGCTTCCTCGACAAGAACAACGACTTGCTCTTCAGGGATCTGAAGGAGACGCTCAGCAAGGCGGGCAACGGAATTGTGAGAAGCTGCTTCCCGGAGCAGGAGCTGCGCAGTCTTAAACGCCCCGACACGGCCATCACCCAGTTTCGCGCTTCGCTGAACAACCTCATGGACATCCTGATGTGCAAGGAGCCGAGCTACATTCGCTGCATCAAGCCCAACGATCTCCAGGCGCCGGGTGTCTTCAACGACCAGTTGGTGCTGCATCAGGTGAAGTATTTGGGACTCATGGAGAACCTGCGGGTGAGGAGGGCCGGCTTTGCCTACCGTCGCACCTATGAGCTCTTTTTGGAGCGCTACAAGTCACTAAGCAAGTCCACCTGGCCGAACTACAAGGGTCCGGGCGGACCGAAGGCTGGAGTCCAGCAGCTGGTCAAGGATTTGGGCTGGGATGATGAGAAGTACCGCGTGGGCGAGACAAAGCTCTTCATTCGGTGGCCAAGGACATTGTTCGACACGGAAGATGCGTACCAGCTCAAGAAGCACGATATCGCGGCCATAATCCAAGCCCACTGGAAGGGACTGATCCAAAGGAGAAAGTACCTTAAGCTCCGCGCCCAGGTGATCATCCTGCAGAGCTACTGTCGCCGCCGATTGGCCCAGCAGGCGGCCAAGCGAAAGAGGGAGGCTGCCGACAAGATTCGGGCCTTCATCAAGGGCTTCATAACCCGCAACGAGGCTCCCAATGGTTTCAACGAGGACTTCATTGCCAACGCCAAGCGCATGTGGCTGCTGCGGCTGGCTAAGGAGCTGCCCAGCAAGGTTTTAGACAAGAGCTGGCCCCATGCACCCGGTCACTGTCAGGAGGCCTCCGAGTATCTGCACCGCCTGCATCGCCTGCATCTGGCCAGGATCTATCGCCTGAAACTGACGCCGCAGCAGAAGCGCCAATTCGAACTGAAGGTGCTCGCCGAGAAGGTGTTCAAAAACAAGAAGAACAACTATGCGTCGAGTGTGTCCACCTGGTTCCAGGAGGATCGCATACCCAAGGAGCACATCCAGCGGGTCAACGACTTTGTGGCCAGCACCTTTGGCAGCGAGCAACTTAAGTACCAGTCCTTCTGCACCAAGTTCGATCGCCATGGCTACAAGTCTCGCGATCGCTTCATCCTGCTGAGCAACAAGGCCATCTATGTCCTGGACGGCAAGACGTACAAGCAGAAGCATCGTTTGCCGCTGGAGAAGATCGACTTTACGCTAACGAACCACAACGACGACCTCATGGTCATTCGCATACCGCTTGAGCTGAAAAAGGACAAGGGCGACCTGATCCTGATCATTCCGAGGATCATCGAGTTCAGCACCTACATCATCGACACCGTGGGCACTGCCCAGATTGTCTCCATTGTGGACAGAAATTCGTAAGTATTGACTTGGAACTCAGAACTTTCTTAACAAAAATTTTAAGCTTTTAATTAATTGCACAATTAATTCTCACAACTTTTTTTGAAACTACCATTTCACATTTTTCGTTTATCTCGTTTTGCAGGCTGGAGCACAACGTGGTCAAGGGCAAGGGCGGAGTCATCGACATTCGAACGGGCGCAGAGCCGGGCGTGGTGCGTGATAAGGACCACCTTGTTGTTGTAAGTGATGTCACCAACCCTCTTATCGCTGCGACCTCATTTTTCTAATATATTTTCTTTTATCGCTTAGATTGCTGGACAATAAGAAGGCGAATTTACTACGACTTTCTACAACAAAAAGTGGCTTTAAATCAAAGGACGATTGTTTTGTTATATTCGTGTATTTATACTGTACTTATTGTATGTATTTTTTGTTACTCCCGAAATGTGTAAATTGGATTTTATATGACTAATGTTCAGACCTAAATGTATATTGTTTAAAAAAAAAGAAAATACCTATAAATATATGAGACTTTTGTATATCTAATCAAGTGGTTTAATTGGATTTTGAGGAATTTTAAACTTGGCCAAGTTTTATTTCTCAAATTTTAAGAATTTCAAATACACCACCTATTCGATTACAAAGAATCGTTATCGATAAGCACTCATGATTAATCAGCTGCATTCAGTGTTACCAAACTTTATGAATTTTTGGTTTGGTGGCTTGCGTTAGCCCCAACTATTTCTGAACAACCTCTGGCCACACCGACATTAGCCGTCTTTCTTTTGCTCCAGAACTTTTACATAATCTGAAAACTGTGTAAGAAATTGCTCAATTTCGTGTACTGCCCGCGTGCACTTTTCCCGGGCGAGACGCGTGATTAATTCGCCCGTATTTACCTTGCAGGAGACCCGAGATGTCGTTCACACAGATCGCCCGCAGCTGCAGTCGGCTGGCGGCGACTTTGGCCCCCAAGAGGATCGCCAGCGTCGCCCTTGTCCAGTCCCAGCAGACCAGGATGATGCACAGGATTGCCGTGCCGGCCGTGGCCAATCAGTGGAGCCAAGTGAGTGCTTAGCTAGGGGTAACATATTTTCCAGGCCCCATCTATGTACGTGGGGAACCTCCTCCAGATTTGGCTACCTAACCTCATTGCAAACGGAAGGGCTTGGAGAGTTGCATAGCTCCAAAAAGGATCTATGGATGGGTCTTAAGAACCCCGGGCTGCAATGACATGGCGACATGTGGCTAACTAGGGGCCCAAAGTGATTGCATCATATTGTTTTGCATAAAACATGATTGTTTCCCCTGGTCAATGCACTAATACAAACAAGGCCGGTGCTTGCATGTGTGTGTGTTTGATAATACTACAGTGGAAATTGGCTAAAAGTAACCAGAAACTTATTATGTCGATAGAGGAGAGGTCCAATAACATTGCCAAGGATTTTACTTTAAAAGAACCATTTATGATCAGTGATACTGAGGAACTTGCCTTGCAAAAGTTTTTAGTTATTATTATAGTTATTGTAAAATATTTACCACTGATACTGGCACTTTCACTTCACAATAATTAAAGTTTAAGTGTTAGTTTAGTTTAAAACATGTTTGAGCCAAAATAATTCTGAAAGAGACATTTTTTTGTATAATTTAGCCAATTTGTCTCTACAGGGACTTTAACTAGCAAATAGTGGATTTAAAATTGAATTTTATGAGTCAGTTCTTCAATTTTTTTCAGTTTTCTATTATTATTTTCATAAATTTTCTGGAAATATTTTATATAGTTTTCTACTTGTTATTAAATTCATTAATTAAATATTTAATCATTAAATATTCACAAGGCAAAACTATATCAAGAAAAAGAGTAATTTGTTACTATCAATCGATGTTTTCAATAATTTATTAAAGTTTCAAGTGTATCAAATTGTTAGATTTACATAAACTATCTGATAAAATTCTAACAAACTCAAATAAATTCAATTAGAAAACTTTAAAAATCTAAAGCAAGAATTCCCAGCTATCTTTGCTCTTTAAAGACACTGCATCCGTAAACTAACTCATATAATTCACAGAAATTCGGTGTGCGAAGCTACTCGGCCAAAAGCACCATCGAGGACATCAAGTTCCGTGTGCTGAAGGTTGTCTCCGCCTACGACAAAGTCACCGCCGACAAGGTAAAACTATTGACTTCAAGGCGTCACTAACTCTTTGGTTTGTGTTTCGTTCTTTTCTTTTGGCCAAAAAACCAAAAACCAACCAGGAATGCAGACGCAATCGCTGGCAAACGCAATCGGTGCGCAGGTACTCGGCGAAACCGCCGCTCTCGCTGAAGCTTATCAACGAGCGCGTCTTGCTTGTCCTCAAGCTGTACGACAAGATCGATCCCTGCAAGGTAAAAAAAAAAAAAAACAAATCACATTGATTGCCTTTGCCAGTGCAATGGTTACCGCCACAAAAGAACTGAACAAAGCCTATCCTATATAGTAATTCATGCTAATAACGTATCCATTTACAGCTCAACGTTGAGTCGCACTTCATCAATGACTTGGGACTGGACTCGTTGGACCATGTGGAGGTCATCATGGCCATGGAGGATGAGTTTGGATTCGAGATCCCTGACTCCGATGCCGAGAAGCTGCTGAAACCTGCCGACATTATTAAGTACGTCGCCGACAAGGAGGATGTTTATGAGTAAATTGTAAATGTAATGCAAACACCATGAAACGGATTACACTTAAACTTAAATAGAAAACAAATACAATTTGAACAACAATAATAAACCCAAAAAACGTTAGATATGATTTGCTCGTTAAGGGGAAACGGAAGGGTTTCGAGTAGAAAATAATAAAAATGTAGTCTCTAATTTCTTAAATTTAAAAATACTGTAAAATTAAGAAATTTCAAACTCTAACCGATCATTCGTTCAGTTCGAATTTCGATAACTCTAGTATTTTCAACATTTTTTGGTATATATTAGCTTTCAAGACCATGGTCACCCTTTTTCTCATTTATAAGAAAAAGATTTCGAAATGCCCGACGCTGCCGATGAAATGTTGGCGGGATTAGGTAAATACAATTAGCCAAGCCAAGTTCCTTCATCTAATTCACCTGAACCCCCACTACAGCCGCCCATCGACGGTCCTTGGGCAAGCAGATCAGCAAAATAGACGAGATAATGGAGCGCTCGAACAACACCCTACTCCACATCGAGTCCAATAACAAGGCCTTGGCACTGAACGCTTCGCCGCCAGACTCTCAAAAGGTGTACAATCTCAAGCCAGAGTGCGAATTGGCTGTGGTCCGTATCCTGCAGAACTTTCGTCAGCTGATGCAAAGCAGCGATCAGCGGGAGGACACGGGCAGCGCCTTGGACGGTTGCCTGGCCTACAGACACCGCGTGGAACATCTGGGCAGTTCGGTGCGCAAGCTGGTTGCCCTCTGCGACACAGTCAGCCAGATGAGAGGTTTCCAGGCGGAGCAGGAGGCGCAGGAAGCTGGCGAGGCATCGCCGTGATTTATAGATTATCAATCTTATTTTAAAAAGGGCAATTACACATATTCTTATTCGTTTTGTTCCCAAATTTCTGTATTCTAATGATAATTAATAATTAAATTAATAATTAAATCAAATCAAAACCATGTTGTAGCTGCTGATTTGCATAAGGGCATAGCTGAGCACCTCCACGAACATTTCGAGGCGCGCAGACACGCTCCCGTTGGCCATTAGCTCGCTGGGACTGGGCAGGGGCAGGCTATTGGAGCGTAGATAGTTTAGCTGCTCCATATTGGCCGCCAGAGCCAGCAGCTTCTCCTGCTGTTCAGCTGAGAAGGCGTCCGGCGGAGCATCACCTCCCGTGGGCATAAGCTTCTCCAGCTGCTGGGCAAAGCCATGCAGCTGCACCAGCTTTTGTTTGTAAATGGATTCCGTGGTGTCCAGAGCGGCGATCTCCTCGTAGATCTTCTCCAGCTTGCGCTGAAAGGCCCTGAATTCCTTATACACCTCCACGGCACTGGGCAGCTCCTCCAGGCGCGTCATGGTCAGCGAGATGTTGGAAGTGTTGATGGCCGTCGACTGATCCGCCAGAGCCGCAGTCGAAACTTCTGCACCGCGCAGGAGCGTGGAGTTGGCCCGCTGCAACTCGCCTCGCTTCTTGGGCATCTTCTGGAGATTGGCCGGATACTCCTCCAGGGTCCTGAAGAGCTCAGCGTACTCCGCCACCGACCCGAGGTCGTTATGCGGCGACATGGCAGCCGTTTCCTCGTCCAGCATCAGCTGCAGATTCCCAAAGTAAGCTGGCGGCTTCATCACCGTTTTGGACACGCAGAAATCCTTGAGGTTCTTGAAGTGTTGCCCGTAGTTCCGGTTTAGCTTTGAAGCTATGGTGCCGAAATCCACTTCAGTTTCCATTTTGTACTACTTTTTGCTGCCTTTTTGTGTTTTTGTTTGAATGCGAAAAGCGCCAGAGACAGTGTTGGAAAGTGTCAATTTCTAACACTTTTTATTTCTTTTGGTATATTTATCGATCTAGTATTTAAATTATTGTGCTTTATTTTTATATATTTTGGTATATTTATCGATCCGGTATTTAAAATAATTTATTTTAATTTATTTTCTGTATATTTTAACCATTTAAATTAAACAAAAGCATTCAGCCGTACTCCGACTGAACGGTCAGCGAGAATTGACCCTTTGGAATGGTATTGGCATGATACCAGAGGCGTGTGTCCACAAGGACAGCATCGCCCGGCTCCACGTAGAAGGAGAAGGGCTGGCACTGATGATCGCACTCGGGGGCCGGTGCCAGGAACCAGCTCTTGTTGCCCTTCAGCTGCGCCTGCCACATCAGTCGCGGTATGTAGTCCAGCTGGTGCGAGAAAACCCAGAGATTAGGTCCAAGCCAAACCGATGTGTTACCTTAGCTTACATGCATCACAGCTCCCTGTTCGTAGCCCATCAATATAAAGTCCGTGTGCGGCATCTCGGCATCCACGGGCAAGAAGTGGGGACGAGGATATAGCTTCCTCAGCTCCGCCAGCACCGCCGGTTGGCAGACACTCCAGCCCACAAACCAGGGAGCTCCTTGGCTTAGATTCGACCTTTCCGGGGACAATGCAAACACATCCCGCAGCGACTTGAGGTCGGAATTAAAGTGCTGAAATTGACAGTCCGCTTCAATGGCGCCCGGCACACTCTGGTACAGATCCCGGATGTAGGCATAGTTGAGATCCTTCTGTGCCGGCCAATGGGCCACCGCTCTCTTTACGATGATCGGCAGCGAGGAGTAGGCATGCGGGGCAAACTCCTCCCGGGTGAGATTGGACAAGATCAGAGGCGCACGCACGCCCTTGCAAAACTCACAGTCACTGATCGGTCGCGTGGCCTCCCACACCAGATAGTTGTTGGGCAGGAAGCAGCGTACTCCCAGCAAGAACGAGATGGTCTCGTAAAAGACCGGCGTGGCCACCAAAATAAAGAAGATGATGCCCACCAGCCAGATTAGATTCAATCGATTCGGATTGTGGTCGATGTCGCGCGTCTTGCGGAACGCCTCCTCCAGCTCCTGCTTGGACACGAGACCGGTGCGCAGGCTATTTCTATGCAGTTCATCCAGTTTTGCTGTGAAATCCTCTCCCAGACGCTCTCGTACCTCCCGCATCCGGTAGCCCAGAGTGCGAGTGGGTCGGCTGATGAACTGGAGGGTTTCAGAGTAGCAATTAGTATGGGATTTCTTTTTTAGATGGTACACTGTCTCACCAGAAACATCCTGGAGCCCTCTATTAGCACTTCCGACAATTATTAATTACCTAACGTTTACTGTTTTTAAACAAAGACATTGTTTCTTGTGTTTTAAATAGATGTCAACAAAGAATTACCGCATCTTGGCCTTCCAAAAATACCGAAAATGTTCTTATTCGCTTTAAAAACGGTCACACTGGAGGCACATCAGCCAGTGTTCCCAGGGGCTTCCCCTAGATTAAGGTGTTTTTTAACGTCCTAGGGGAAAGATAAACCTAAACGTTTTCTCCCTCTATTTTTCTTTATCTCGAAAATATATTACATCTTTTTGATGTTTTAAATAAATTAATTTCTTGAATTCAGGGACACTTGGATTATTTAGTAGAAATCTCCTTTTATCATGATTTTTTAGGGGAAAGCCCAATTTGTTATTTGGCAGCACTATCCAGAGCTTAAATTTCTCAGATTGCAATATTACAATTATAAATATTAGCCACCAAGTCCACTTCTGTCACACACACATTCCCTGCATGTATATTTTTTGTCATTTTAATGTGAAATTATACACAAGTCAATCATTTTTCAGATGGCTTCCAACTCGACGAAGAAAAGCAAATCCTCTGGAATGCGCATATTGTGGCTACCAGGCCGAAAGACTCATTCCAAGGATCAGATTAGTTCTACGAAGAGCCAAAGGAAAACTGAGGTGTCCGAGTAAGTAAAATTCTTCCGGAGAATTGTTGAGATTGAGAAACGAAAGAAGACCGTAAAATTTATGACTAAAATCGGCCTATTTGTAATACAATTGGTTTATTTCAGACCCTCATCCCTGAGCCTCACCACTTGCTCACTGACCGAACGTGATTCGTCCATTGATGGTTCATTGACCAAACTTTCGGAGACCGAAACCACATACTCTCCAAACCTGAGACCCACGGCCTCTCTACCGGAGATTGCACCCACTAGAGCCATGACTTTGCCTACTGTCATTACCACCGCCGAGATACAGGACATTGTAAGTTGTGTGCTCAGAGTCCCACTGTGAAGTAGCCATTAACTTGAGGTGTTTTTTTGTGGCAGCCCAACTTTGCAAGTCCCGATGATTTACCCAAAGTTCCAGCAGCTGCTATAGAAACGGATGTGGTGCTAAATAGCTCGGCGGAAATTTCGATGGCACAAGAAGAGCAGGAATCCGCGCCACAGAAGATTAAAAATAGGAACCATAATAACCATCAGGTAATCATCAGTTTCAGATATAAAATTAAGTTTTCGTCTTAATAATTATTTTCTTCTAACAGGAGGATATCAACTCCATAGAAAGCATTTCCACCGATTTTGATTGGATCGACGAGATGGTGCATCAGCGTAACTGCAACGAGATGATGCACAAGAACAAGCTAAAGAAGGCCTCGATGAAGGGCCTCGAGAGCAGCCTCCAGCCGGAGGCCGATGAAATAATTGATCAACAGATGTACACCTACAATAGCAATGATTTGGCCAAACACAATTCGTCGAAGGGCAGTGACGGCGATGACGATTTGGTTGTCAAATGTCTGTATTACACGCTCATGTGCTGTGATTGTAGGATTTCGTAGAGGATACGAGTACTGCAAGATCCATGTAACTGGCTATTTATAAGGAAATTAGAACTTGTGATACTGGGGCATATAAAAATAAACTGCGCAAGACACAAGACACAAGAATAGATCATTTTAATAAATTTTGGTAAATACACAAATATTTATTTTGGTAATTTTACAAATAAAAAATATTGTATTTGGCTCTATAAAATTATTTAAAAGATTAATATCTTCGATCTCATGGATTTGAATTTTCTACGTTATTTTTTTTGGCGGGATCCATAATTTAAAATATGTGAACGAATCTGGCAACGCCATTTAATGTTTTAGTATTTTCTCCACTTTATGAGATTTTCATGTCCATCAAATTAGCGTCGAAATGGAACGTTGGGAAATTGGAACACTGAAGGATTTTTTATTTTTAATTTATTTCGTTAATAAGGCACTAATTTGAACAAAATAAAGTATATAAATGCTTAAAAATTAATGATCTTTACTGGGTTTGAGGGGATTTGACCTTTGGGTCTATTAAAAAAAAGCATTTGAAAAATCATGCTTTCGCAATTTTGATTATATCCCGGCTCAACGAATTTGTGCAGATATACCCGGTATGCCAGGATAAAGGATATTTTTTGTAGTTTACCCCTGCAAAGTTTTATAAAAAATCCTTCAGTGTTCCATTTTCTCACCGTTCCATTTCGACGCTAACTCACCGACGCTATTTTGACGGACATAATAAATAAATAATAAAAATATTTGTGAGCAATGGACAAGGAAAAATCAATTGTGCCCAATCAAATTGGCTACCTGGTGCTAAAGGACGATGGCGCTGTCCTGGAATCCGGCGGGGAGCTCAAGAATGACGAGCACAGCGCCAATGTGATAATGGGCCTGCTCAATCTCACCGAGAGGTGGGTTCCGGCCTTAAGTCTGATTATCAGAATGATTCATTTGTTTAAACAAAACATTATTTCAGCATCGACGAGTCCTTTATGCCGAATAGCAGCTGCGAAAGGATTACCATCGACTACGAGGAGTACTACTACAGCATCTGCATGTCCAACCGCAGGATATATATCGTTAAGATCAGCGGCAGTCAGAATGGTGGCAATACCACCACCACCGCCACGGCCAGCTCCTCCTCCTCGAACAGCGTGTATAACGATGCCTCCGACAGTGCTGGAGCGGTGCTGGCTTGAAACCCAAACTCGGATGTTCGACCGCCACCCCCCACTTGCCGTTTCTGCTGGCGGCCACCACCCAGAACACCCCACAATTGGCGCACTCACATTCTGTACTTGCTCCTACTTTTTATTTGTCAAAGAATACATCATCTGTAAGCTCCTGTTCGAAAATCCGTCTTGCTTCCTGGGTAACGTCCAGCAGGGTGAACTTGCTGTTGCAAAGGATCACATAGTACTGCCTGAAGTTGCAGCGTCTCTTCACAATCCAATAATCATTGGTGGTCTTCACCTGCAGCTCCTCGGCGGGGGCACTGTCGTCCAGGTTTTCGGATTTCCCACTGGAATTGGCCAGATCTGCAATGATGCTGAGGACATTGCGTGGGATTCCCGCCTGGGGCAGGTGGTGTCGCTGCATGTTTGTGTGATGCTGCAGGCTCTGTTCGTTGATGAACAAATACTTGGCTGCCGTTTCGCTGTCATTTGTGTTTTCTGCTGAACCCACCGCCTCCTTGTTCAGCTCGCTGGCTATGTCGCGGGCCAGCGAGGTCAATTGGCCACTTAAATAAAGGTTTAGTTCATCGTAGAGCTCCTGTTTGGGTGGAGGCTGATCAGCTGGAAGGAAAGTAAGAAAAGTTTATGGAAAGTAAACAAAAAATGACATCAAAATCACCTTCCAGGAACAAACAAAGGGTAATGTGGAGGGCACGATAGATGAGCAGGTAATACGTCTTGGTTTGCTTCTCCACATTCACATAGATCTTCAGGGGCTCCTCCTCCTCCTTCCCTTCCTCCTCTTCTAGTTGCCTCACAAATCCTGGCATTTGGCTCTCGCTGATGCTCCGCTTGAGCGAGGCACTCACCGCCAGATTAGAGCTGCTGGCCTCCACTTTCAGTACATTTTGCACTATAAACGAATGCAGGCTATAGAGATCCTCCGGCTGTAGCTTTCCACCGCAAAGGATCTGCTCCTGGTAGAGCATCACCGTCTCCTTAATAAACGGAAAGGTTTCGGCAAGCATACCAAAATTCTGGGCCCGCAGAAAGAGGGACTTGTCCAGTGGCATATACTGTATGGAATGCAGCATGTCGATGATATCACAGTGGGCCAAATCCTTTAGGTCCCTGGCGAGGTATTTCCCGTAGAAACCGAGCAGTTCCTGTCCCAGCCGATCCCTGCGCCTCTCAACATCCGTTTCTAGGATTCCGTGGGCTGTGAAGGTACCGTGCTGCAGGCGAAACATTCGATAGCACTGCCTTAGGATTGCTCTGTAGATCCTGTCCGAGATCTCTGCTCCCCGGTAATCGTTCACCTCCACGCCCTCCTTCAGGCGCACTTCCTTGGGCACATTGAGCACCATGACCATCCAATATCCTGGTTCCGGCTGGTAAAAGAGTTGAGTGGTTTTCTGGGTGTGCAACGCCTGGCAATCGTCCTCCGAGGTGAAAGTCCTGCAAGCAAACGTAATCTTCATAATAACTCACTTCCCAGGACAGTTTAAAGTCCATTAAATACCCTGTAAAGCGTATGATGGCCTCGCTAAGACCCACATCCTTGATTTTTGTGTTCAATTCAATGTCATTCGGGTGATAGAACAAAATTTTCTTATGTTCCTGCAAAACATTACTCATTTAAGGGGCGTTTCTGGCCAAAGGAAACCGCTAAACCCACCTCGCCTTCACGCTCCCCGAAGCTGGAGTTGAATACGTATAGGCTACGCAATGTGACTTCCACGCGCTGCAGTAATTTCGCCATAATTAACAATTTAATGTGCAAACAAAAATATTTATTTCGGGCAAAACGTAAATAGAGAAAAAGCACTAACGCCACACGCCAGGGTTGTCGCATAAAAAAATAGTATATTTTGGTATTTTTAGGCTCGATTTTCCCGCAACATTTAAATCCGAAAAATACCGCTCTAAAAAAAACAATAAATTAATTAATCAACAAATGCTTTTTATTTTAATTGTGTGTATTTGTGATTTGAAAGGTGAATTTAGATATATATATAAGGAAAAGCATTAACTAAAGTTATCATGGCCTGTACTGGAATTTCGAATTTATAATGGCCTCCCTCCGAATCCGTCGTCAATTGCTTTTGCCTTGATAGCGAGTCGTGAAAAGTTAGTGCATAGAATCTTGTGTTTATTTGGAAATGTGTTCAGCTTAAGCCTGGATTCCTCCGCGCAGACGGAGCACCAAGTGGAGAGTGGACTCCTTCTGAATGTTGTAGTCGGAGAGGGTGCGTCCATCCTCCAGCTGCTTGCCGGCGAAGATCAAACGCTGCTGATCTGGAGGGATTCCCTCCTTGTCCTGGATCTTGGCCTTCACATTCTCAATGGTGTCGGATGGCTCCACTTCCAGAGTGATGGTCTTTCCAGTCAGGGTCTTCACGAAGATCTGCATTCCTCCGCGCAGACGGAGCACCAAGTGGAGAGTGGACTCCTTCTGGATGTTGTAGTCGGAGAGAGTGCGGCCATCCTCCAGCTGCTTGCCGGCGAAGATCAAACGCTGCTGATCTGGAGGGATTCCCTCCTTGTCTTGGATTTTGGCCTTCACATTCTCAATGGTGTCGGATGGCTCCACTTCCAGAGTGATGGTTTTTCCGGTCAGGGTCTTCACAAAGATCTGCATTCCACCTCGGAGACGGAGCACCAAGTGGAGAGTGGACTCCTTCTGGATGTTGTAGTCGGACAGGGTGCGTCCGTCCTCCAGCTGCTTGCCGGCGAAAATGAGACGCTGCTGATCTGGAGGGATTCCCTCCTTGTCCTGGATCTTGGCCTTCACATTCTCAATGGTGTCGGATGGCTCCACTTCCAGAGTGATGGTCTTTCCAGTCAGGGTCTTCACGAAGATCTGCATTCCTCCGCGCAGACGGAGCACCAAATGCAAAGTCGACTCCTTCTGGATGTTGTAGTCGGAGAGGGTGCGGCCATCCTCCAGCTGCTTGCCGGCGAAGATCAAACGCTGCTGATCTGGAGGGATTCCCTCCTTGTCCTGGATCTTGGCCTTCACATTCTCAATGGTGTCGGATGGCTCCACTTCCAGAGTGATGGTCTTTCCAGTCAGGGTCTTCACGAAGATCTGCATTCCTCCGCGCAGACGGAGCACCAAATGCAAAGTCGACTCCTTCTGGATGTTGTAGTCGGAGAGGGTGCGGCCATCCTCCAGCTGCTTGCCGGCGAAGATCAAACGCTGCTGATCTGGAGGGATTCCCTCTTTGTCTTGGATCTTGGCCTTCACATTCTCAATGGTGTCGGATGGCTCCACTTCGAGGGTGATGGTTTTTCCGGTCAGGGTCTTCACGAAGATCTGCATTCCACCTCGGAGACGGAGCACCAAGTGGAGGGTGGACTCCTTCTGGATGTTGTAGTCGGAGAGGGTGCGGCCATCCTCCAGCTG
>VNJY01005492.1:0-14150 GCA_008042715.1 Drosophila bocki
AACTGTCAAACTGTAAACATAATAAGTATAGGTAAAATGTAATGAAATTCTGTTTTGTGAGTGTTTTCAGCATTTAAATCTATAATATAAACATCAAAACCAATCTGCAAGGGTATACAAACTTCGGCGTGCCGAAGTTAGCTTCCTTTCTTGTTTTAATTAAATCAATTTAGAACAAATAGCATAAATCCAAAGGGTGTTGAAAAGTTAAGCCTAATGTAGATGCATTCAGAAATTAGAATTTCATATAAAAAATAGTTTATTTACTTCCACTAATTTCTTTCTGTGAACCCAGCCTGAACCTCCTAAAACACATTTTACACTGTCACGGGAAATTGTTTGTTTAACATGCGCGGCGCGTTTAAAATTACATGATGAGCAGCGTTTATCAAAAAAACATAAAGTAATCAAAACAACCTAAAGGCTGTGAGGAAGCAGTGGTGCAGCTGCATTGTCTGCGCAAGATCTTGCGGATCCTACGCAACTTTCTGCCTCCACTTTATTTTTTCTTGATTACAAGTATATTTAGTTGGCCTGGCCGTCTGAGTTCGTCGTCGGGGTCTTGATTCAATCGAACGAATGGCGAGACAACGACCCCTTCGGACCCCTCAGCAGCCCCTTGCAGACCCACGCCCATGGGCAATCATTGGCGCTGAGCCCCCAGTCTTGTCTGGCGACCTATGCTGATTTCTCGGAAAGACATTATGATATTTCTTGCGGTCGCTCGATGATGAGTTGCCGTTGTCTCATGGGCTCTAAAAAAAGGAAAAATAACTTCTGGCTTCTGTGGATTTTTTTCACGGATGCGTTCTCCACCCTCTCACAATTAAAGGCAGTCGTCGGACTGATTACTTAATTGAAGAGATCTGAAAAATAATTATATTTCGACCTGACTGAACTGCAGCTTTAAATATTTTATGGTGGGAAGATACTTAACTATCGGATCAGAAGGCAGAAAAGCTAAACTGATATTTTAAAGGTCAAGAAATAATAAAGAATACTTCTTAAGAAGTATTGATTACTGAGTTAATGTGTTGGTACTCTACTTCTATTGAAATAACTTCAAATAACAGCACAGTTTATTTCCTATATCAAAGATTCCTTTTCGATGTGTCAGTCCAAGAAAGTCGATTTTAAATGGTATAATTAAAGCTCATTACGCTCAGCAAATGAGGAAAAATACTACGCTAAAGGAGTAGTCCCAGTCAGAGTTCCACTTCCTTGACTCTGCCTCCATAAATATCCGAGTCGGCGGCGGCAGTGGACGTAAATCTTCATTTAGTCTGGATTGTTCCGAACTTTCCCTTTCCCCAACCTTTTTTCCGACTCCCCAAGTCAAAAGTTACGCCCTGCATGGATAGTTGCTTAAGCCAAGCCACACCGCAAATGTTGACAATTAATCACAATGATCCGGGGTATGGGAATGTGTGCATAAACCCATACAGTGCGTTGCAATGCAATAAAACTGATTTAATTGGAAAATTATTAATAATAAACTATTTCAGAAAGCCCTGTTTTGTGTCAGGACGAATTGATCTTGAAAATAAATGTTTCTTAATCCCTCGTTGAAAAATTCACTGAATTCCCATCGAATCTTTGTGAAACGCACTGTACATGTAGGGTCCAGTCCATAATTACGAGCTTGGAGTGGCGGATACTTCTATACTTCCACTGCCCCTACCCATTTCCAAATCCCCCCATCGGATCCCATTTCGCCTTTTTCTCTGACACACCCGAGCTCAGTCCGCACTTGAAGACTTGAACTTAATCGGCTCTGAGAGACCAGATAAGACCGACAGTTCCCTGCCGACTCCCCGGCTGGCACTCATTATCAAGTAACGGTTAATGCACGCATAAATTAATTATTTTACAGGCAATCAACGTCGAATCAGATTCGAAACTCGAACGCCATCAGAATGTTAATTACCAGATCCAGAACCAAAACAGAAATAGACATGGAAATAGAAAGAGTGGCTCCGCGAAGAAATGTGTTGGTTATGTAAACTACAGATCAAAGTGCAGGCGATAAGATTCTCCACTACACTCTCCCATTTTCGATTCTCCAGAAAGAATCTCAAGTACCGAAAACCGGTTGAGTTGGAAGTTCATGACAGCGACGCATCAAACACCCAGACTTGGGTTAAAGTCCCAGCAATGGAAATTAGTCAAATAAATCAAAGGGGGGAAGATGGTATTTAGAATGAAATATGGAAAAGTTCTCTGGGGTAATGAGTGTGAGGTCATCGCTCAAATTCGGTGGGAAATCTTGCAAGTGTTTTATAAGAAAATCCCATATGTTATAACTCAACTTTAGCCGTCTTTGACAATCAAATCAAATTTAACAAGAAATTTGATACGGAATTTATTGAAATAAAACAAAATGGTTTCAACTACTTTACTCTTCCTTAACTTTTACGTACATATAGACGAAAAATATCATATATATATTTTTCTGTATCAATTCTTTTTTTTATGTCACATATTGAATGCATAAAGCTTGGAAAATGATCTAGTTTCTTACAAAAACTCCATTTGTTTAAATTTTGGTCTCTCGAGACGGATAACATTTTTCGTTCCGAACAAAAACTATACAGAGTTTTAAGCAACTTGCTTCCGATTTTATATATATTTTTCATACTTATTTACACAAAACCTATTAGTGTGATTTTTGCATGGACGTTTCTCTCCTTGGAACGCTTCTGATCTTGACTAAGAGAAATATACACATGTATCAATGCAAAATAGTCTTTACCACTTGACCTACTCTCCGGGCAATTGGCGTAATTAAAACCTTCAAATAGAGGTCTCCGCACTGCCGTAGTTTACAGTCCAGAAGGCACGAACAACGAGACCCAGACCCAGACATAGACCTTACACAATCGCCGGGGTGATCAGCCAAGCGATCCCCAGCTCCGACCCACATACCATTAAAAAGGCCGAAAATATGAAAATAGGGAAATTACTACATTTTCTCGGTACGAACAGCATAATCGCAAAATAAGTGAAAATTTTCATTTGTCTGTAGTGGATTTTTTGCGTCACTCAAAGGTCGCTTTCTGAGCAACCTAATGGGTTAATTACGGCACAAGGGTTGCCTTTGGCAAAGGTTTTAACTCGCAACTGAGGTTGCCAGTTTTATTTGCTTTCCTGCTGGCTGAAAGCTAAATAGAACGCATCATAAAGTATTCCCACTTTTAGCTGGCATTCTTTTCCTCCAGAACAGCGTGAAATTTGCCTAAAAGAGCCCAGAGACCTCTACACCCACGGTTCGTTCACTCAACAACTTTGAAACTATAAAATGCACGCGTTGCAGTTCACAAAAATAAAAGATTTTCTACAAGCCAGTGGATTGCGAACAGCGAAAGCAAAATCATTTTTAAGACACGCACTCGTCCGAGCCAGATGGTTTGTTTTTCCCCCATGCAGGAAAAGTGTGAAAATAGGACTAGCTATTATGATATAGCAAACTTGGAAGAGGGGAAAAAGGCTAAGTAAGCAAAAAATAATTAATAATTATTAAGAATGTACGTAAGTCATAACAACTATTTCTGTCTTGCTAAAAATTGTTATAGTTTAGATATTTTTTAATAAATATTTATTTATATACAATCAGAATTGGTAAACAATATGGTTCTTTTGAAATAAATTGAAATAATAAACTAGATTTTCATGCTATTTTATTCCATTTGTTATCATAAATATTTATGATATCAACTACAACTGTTGCCTGAAAGTAAAATCTAGTAAGAAAGCTACAGTCGAGTGTGCTGGAATGTGAAATACCCAGTACCCAAGATATTGTGTATTAAATTAAAAGGAAAAAATTTGTTTTTCATTTCAACTTTTAGCCCACATGACTACGGTGATTCTGTTCGAGAATATAAACTTTATGGGGTCAAAGATGTCACTGTGGGCTCTAAACTATAATACCCTTGTATCTCATGGGTATCGGGTATAAATATATTCCTCTGATTTAGGTCCAGCTAGAGAGAGAAGGCTGGCAAGAAATTCCAAATCCGAGCCAAATGTTGACCCATTTAATTTATGCGCATTTTGCGAGTCTTGTATATCAATTGCTGAATTCGAAATTTAAATGTGCATTTCACTCCAGGCATTTCACAAAGCTAACGACTCGGAGAAAATTCTTGCAAAATATATTTACAAGTTTATCCACATTCCCACTCAGATGTGTTTGCTCGGGGCAGCCTTGAAATCTAAACTCAAACTGACCCGGTCCCTCCTACTAATGTGTAGCCATTAATTCATTTGCTCCCTCTCTTGGGGCGGAGACGGTGGAATTAATGAGTTGCTACTGATGCATCATCAGTGGCACAAGGGGAGCCTCCTCCAGCTCACACGATATCCATCTTACGCCTTTCGGCTTAGCTCCCTGTTTTCTGTCCCTTGGCGTCTGCAAATGTCAGGCACTCAATCACGTACGGATTGTCAGGATGCGACAGACTAAATGTAGGCAAATTGAAGTCCAGACCAACAGGACAAGGCCACGCTGTGTCTTCCTTTGAGCTCCACTTGTCAGTGGCAGGCTCCAGAGAAATGTGCCAAGATAGGCCAAGCAGCTAATGATTGATGTCGGCGACGGGTATCTAAAACCTGAAAGTACCATTCTATAATCTCTTAAGATTAAATTAATCCCTTTTTTCTGTGTAATTTGCTTCCTTCCTTGCTTTTTCACGTCTTTTCATTCTGATTTCATATATTTTCGATTTAATTTTAATTTTATTCACAATAATTTTTCGTGGAATTCCATTTAACGGTCTCTTAATTGAATCACTTCTGGTCAACCATATTAAAAGTAATTCTTGGAATGCATTATACACCTGACAAATTGTGAAAGAGAAATACTCGGAACACAAATATAGGTGCCAAATAAAATCCCAATGGGACTTTCGATATATGCTTTCTTTTGTTTACTCAATATTATACGGAAGCCGCTTTCTGATTAAAATAGCCAACAGAAAATGCCTCTGTATAGATATTTTTGGCATTATATATTTCACATTACTCAATTATTTTGGGCGAGAGCGAGAACAAAGCACAAGGAAATGGAAAAGCTGCGGGAAGGTCAGCAACCCGAGCCCGGGCCGGGATTTCACTTTAGCCTATTAATCAACTAGTGGCAGACAGTGTCACAGTGTCCAGACAGGCGCGGCTCACATTATGAATCGACGGCTTTGTGAGCAATTTGATGTATACTATATATATTTCTATCCAGCTCCCATGAGCTCTCCCGAGTCACGCAAAAGTTGTGTCCAACCCCGGAGTCATTGAACGGCCAAGGCGGAAATACACTGAGTCCGGTAGAAAAAAATAAATAAAAACGGAAGTCTTATTGTAAAGGATAGCAAGTAAGTGTATCTTATGGACAGATTGCATGCTGCAAAAAACTCCCTCTCCAGGAGTGAGAAATGGGGATTGGCGATCGGGTGAAGGCGCCACAAGCCTTGCGTGTTTAATTTTCGCAGCCAAATTAAATTATTAAAGAGGCTGGGTGGGGGGAATGAAAATGAAAATGTTTAATCGATCTTCACGCACCGAAGAAGAAATACTCTGTTTTAAGCAAGGAAAGCCCGTAATGTTTATTTGTCTTCATTACATTCTATTACGAATAAACTATCATAGAATAATTTCTTTAAATTTGTTCATAATATTTATTGAAACAGTCGGATATGTCGTTACTCAAGCGGGAATTTCCCCGTATTTAGTCAACTTAACTACTCTAACTGTAATCAACTGACGAAAAATAATTGTTAAGCTTAAAATTGCCCAAGCCGCGTTTACAAAAGTTATTAGAGTGCGTCAATATCATATAGACCAGTAGATGCTCGGCTCTCGTTGCCCAAAACTGATCATTGACCGTCACGCCTGACGCCCAAAAACGCTTTCCAAAATCGTGTGCCGCTCGTTGAGTGGGTGGCAACAGGCGGGGGTGGAGGAACAAAGATTCAGACTGAGATTTACCCATTAAAGATTTGCATTTCTATTGGCATAACAAAACTGCGATACACGTTACACGGATACACGTAACGGACACAAAATATAGCCGCCATGAGAGAGCGCCATGGAAAATTTAATTATAATCAAAAAAGAGGCAAGAGCGCCAGCAAAATTCGCCGCAATGTGAATAAACTTTTGCTTTGGATAGGAGGCGGAACGGCGGCACATGGGGCGTATGAGTGACGATGCTAGCAGATTCGGACTCGGAGAGCGTGTGTGTCGGTGTGTTTAGGTTAAAACTAATTGATTGAGGCACCCGGGAAGGGGAACATGCTCCTCAATGGTTGCCATGTGCGGATTTATAGCCCCGCTAATAGTTCACACACAAATTATATCGGCGATTTCAGTGCGACGCCTCGGTGTGAAGTGTAACAGATTAAGATAAATTACAAAATCACATTGGTTCATGAGGGTTCATTTTCTGGGTTCAGATAATTAAGATTTGATTTTGGCATAAGCTTAATGGAGTGGAGAAGTTTACTTTAGAGATAACTTGTTAATTATTAAGATTGTGAACCACTTAATCCTTTTAATAAATACGATTTGTGGTCAACACACAAATGTTATGCTTGAAAAATAGGGTAATAGTAATAAGTAAATAAGTTGACTTGCTTATGGTTAATGCTTGCTATCATAAAAATAAAGGAAATTCATTAATTCTATTACAGGAATAACAAATTCTTTTTTGTTAAGCACCGAGCTAATATTAAAATTTACCAAATTCTCAATGACGAAAGCCCCAGACAACCATCCACAGCTTTTGGCCAACGGCAGCCCAGGAAGTTACACCGAATAGAAAAATAAATAAACAAAATACGTATGTATACAGAATGTTCGTGTACATAATATATCACTTTCTCCTATCTCTAAAAAAAAAAAAAGGTTCCATAGGAAAGGGAGAAGAGCGAAAAGCGGGAGTAAGGACCTGGCAAAAAGCCTACGTCAACAGCATCCAGACTACGCACCCCAAAGTCCTGGCAGACAGCTGTATGAGTCATCATCTCTTTTCGCCCCGACACAGGATACAGCATCCAGACAAGTCAGCGCTCCGCTTTTTCTCCGTACAACGTTTTAGCCTAATTAAGCGGAAACTTGGCAACACTTTCAGCTTCTACGAAAAAAGCTGGAAATGCTGAAATCATTTCTATGTTTTGGCCAGAACCTCCACTTCGTTTCCCCCTTTCGGTTTCTGATGCCTTTCGATTCTCTTGCTTTTCCGGTGTCCATCGCTTTCCGTTTGTCTGAGAGGCCATTTTGGCATCCTCTGTTGAATGTAGCCTTTTAATTTTATCGATTTGTATCTACCACAATGTTGTTTCTACTACCGACCGACCATGAGGAGTCCGTTTTGGCTGCTTTTTTGGCTGTTGGGAGAGGTTTGGGTGCTGGAGGGTGGCTCGATTACGACTGTTGGACTATGCAATGTGTATTTTATTACCCATGGGCAGCCTTGAATTTCGATTCGATATTTGGGATGAATAAGTTTTAAAGGCTTATAACGTTAATTTGAATCAAATAATCAAATTAATTTAAATGAGAACATACTCTTCTTGCAAACTTTCCTCTTTCAACAAACAAAAATTAATTAGGATCTCAGCAGGTCAGCAGGAAAGAAGTTCCTCGCGCATCTTTTGACCTTTACCGGACTTTTAAATAATTAATCAGCGGAGGAAATTCAAATCTCGGATGACCAGCTGGTGGAACTATTGCCCACCGAGTTGGACTGGGAGCTGCCGTTTCTGATGTACACACCCGGACACTCTCGGGGGAGGCATGAATACCCCTGGCATGCGATGGCTCTGCAGCTATCTCTCTCCAATGGCCTCGCCAAATGTTGAGTTCAAGGAGACGTCATGGATGAAGTTGTCCCGCCAGCAGCCGCAGCATCCACAGCTGTTGGCCAGAGTCGAAGGACACTCAGTGCGTATGCGCAATATGGCCGAGAGTGCAGCCTCTCTTTCGCTCTCTCCCACGAAGGTGCATTGCATTTTCGGAGCTCAACAGTTATGCAATGTTAGCAACATTTTTGGAGTATTATTACATGCCAAATCTGTAGCTGACATTAACATTCCTCTCACTCACGGCCCCATCGATGACGTCAAAGCTGTACCCAATGGGGAGTCTGTCTGTTACAGCAGAGTTGAATTTCTGTCGCCGACACTTACTCAACACCATGACGTCAATATGAGAGAATGGAAACTTCATTTTCCTCAAGCTTGGAGCTTGGTCCAGCTAAGATATAACAGAGTTTTGTTAACAGCTTCTCACCTTATTTATTTGGTGTTTTAAGAGCATTTAATTCTAAACCATTTCCTCTATTTAAAATTAAAGTGAAATTTATTAATATATTTACATAAATAAACTTACAAATGCAGAAGTGTGATTTTGGTTCAATTTGTGTTTAGGTTTAATAACAGCAAATGTTGAAATATCATGCCAGGATCTCGAATTCAGAAGAATTAAACACGCTGTGAATCCTATTTTTAAAGTATTAGCTTTCAAATTCTTAGTAACTGAAAATGTGTCTACAGTCAGGTATCAGTTTTATCTGTTGCCCAGACTATTCCAGACTTTTCTATATATTTTTTAAACATTTTTTTTTAATGTCTAATAAGAGAAGAAAGTATAAGCTTTCAAATTCTTAATAACCAGTGCATGTACACAGTGCGAGTTCTGAATGTATTTATAGCAGTTTATTGACATAGGTTACTACAAAGGAATTATCCGTTACCCAGCATGTTCCAGATTTCTCTCTTTATTTATTTTTAAATATAACATGTCAAATGAATGAAAAAACATAGAAAAATACACATATTTGCAACACGAGAACTTTGTTAGTTATACAATTTAACAATTCATCCTTAGTTAAAATGTCTACATCATTAATACTTTACAGTTTTCACTTTCCGTCAATCAAAGCAGAGAATTATAAATAAATATATATTTTACCTTGGCTAATATAAAGGAAAATTGATTTCCCCCAAAAGAAGAAGGCGATGAGGCAAGCGCAACATGAAATCAGTTATTGAGTTGCCCCTCTCGATCTCGTTGAGATTTACCCACAACAACAATGAGTTCAGTCATTGACTGACAATAGCAACAACAAGGCAGCAGCAGCATCAAAATCATCAACAACAACAACAACTCGAGATAATAACAATAACAAAAGGCCGCAATTGTAAACAAAACGCACGCGCCAACGCCAGCGAAAAAAAGAGGTACGAGAAAATTCAATTTTCGCTTCTGCTTCTCGGAGATGAAAACGTAAAATTTCACTGACGTTGCCTCATATGGAAAATTTCACTTGCACGCTTGAAAAAGTGCAGTCTGGTCGCTGGCGAGGTGGCGGGTGGGCAGTGCTCTGTTCCCACAGCTGCTGCTACCGTTGAGTGCCGTAATCAGAGACTTTCATGGGCGGGGAAGGGCAGGTTGGGGGCAGGTTGGAGATTTGACTGCAGTGCGTTTTGTTTATTGTTGTCTCTGGCTGGTTTTTATGCACTTGTCAAAAATAGGTGCTATTTTTACCACTTTTTATATCAGAATCAGCAGATATGTCGACCTAGAAATAAGGGTTATCTCTCTGTAAAGGTATTAAGTATAGAAAACAGAACCGGAAACACAGGTCAGAATCATTTTCTAATTTAGAAAGATCAGCAAATAAATATAAAAGTCACTTTTTATTTTCATTAAAAGGTTATCTTAAATGTAAGCTTAAGTTTTCAGCTCAAGTTTTACTTTTAAATCAAAATAATATTTGTTTAATTGATCATTTTCAATCCTAGTTAATTTTTCTCTGTGCATCTGACTCTTCTGCTTGCGTTTTGGCACTTTCACTCTCTGACACCCCCAGCCTTTAGTTCGGTTCGTTTAGTTTCGTTTAAATATTACGTTGCTTTTTTGGGTTTGTGTTTTTTTCTTTTTTTTTAAGATAAGCGTAATTCCAAAGTCGGTTTTATTTTTGCTTGGTTTTCGTTCCGTTTTCTTGTTATTGTAAACATAAACAAGAAATGCAAGCAACACATGGAAATAGAGTTGAATTTGGAGTTGTTTTTGGGAAAGAGTTTAGTCGGAGACTAGTCGAATCGGTTGCACAGTGCCCAAGGTTCACGCCACGCATTAATATTAATGAAAAAGTCAGAGGGGTTATGGTATCAGAGGAAGATGTGGGCGACTTGGGATTGCATATTGGTTTGATTAGGGTTATGCAAGGATTAATCAAAGCATTGATGAAGTTCAGGCTGAGAGTGAGATATATTAGATTTCATATCAGATTTTGATTAACAAAGTATAGGCGTGTGGATCAAGGGTAAATAATAAAAGTAGTAATAATAATAGTAATAAAAATTCAAACATTATATAATCTCTCTTAAAATGTTAGTAGGTAAACCATTTATTTTTTTAATTGTAATATTAAATCTAAATGAATAATATTTCCAGGTTCGTGGCTCATTGTTTACCTAAAGATTACCTTTAACTTCTGCTAATTTCCTTAGTCTGTCTTACACTACCGTCAGCACGTTTCCCTTGACTGTTTAATATAGAACTTAATGTTCTGCCTTTTTAAAAATGGAAATATCTCACGAGAGTAAGCGTGCAACACGTAGCAGTTGGCCGTCTTTGGAGGTCTTACACCGACCATCCAACACCCGCATCAGACCAAGGTGAGGCGCAGCCACATAAATATCGAGCAATTTCCCATGGACTTACATTAAGGTTAATTCTGTTTATTGCCATATCGGTTGCAGAACAATAAACAGCCAGCAAGGAATCTCTAAGAAAGCCTTGCAACGGCGATATAAATTGCACAAGGCAATGCTGCCCTTCCTCGGTGGAGGGGACCTCGCTGCAGCCAGGCATGAGCATCTGGGCGCCATATGGCGCTACCTTGTCCCCCACAGCCTGGGGTAATTCTTCAATTGATTTTCGCCCCTCGCTTCTGATTATAAAATAGATGCAGAAACTTGTCAAATATATCTTCCACAAAACTCAATACTAAATATTTCGAAATGCAAGTGCAACCGCACCGCAGAGGCGCGTTTAAAGTGTTTCTGTCAGACGAACCTGACTAATGGCCTCTTCTCATTCGGGGCAACCGATTTATGTGGGGGCGTGGCCGCTGTCAAACGGCAGCGTGTGAAAATTGTTAACAAATTGCTGTGTCGAAAAGTCTTAGAAAAAAGTTTCATCGGTGTTATATTTAGAAAATATTTATAAATATTGTCGGTTGGGAAAATGCATTGGGTCGGTGCACTCAGAAGTGAAATGTGTGAAAAATTGATGTTAATTTATCTTCAATTTGGGCTGGCACATCGTCTGGTGATGCTATCCCATTTTATAGCTAAATGTGGGTGGAAAATTTGGCATTAATTGACACCAGTCTACGCAGAGTGTGACTAATGAAATAGGCTGAGATGGAATTTTCCCCAATAACTTATATAGTAAAAGGCTTTCATTACCTTAAATAGTTTTTAAGGTCTGTTAAAGTGTTTATTTAATTTGGTGATGCTTTATAATATAAATATAAATCTCAAAATGTTAAGGAATGACCCATCTCGACCTTAGCCTATAATTGCATTCTCCATTTGTAAATATTGCCTAAATACACATTCACAGACCTTGTCGAGCAAGTTTGCTGTTCTATGGCAACAAGGAATTTCTTATTTATTTTCGAGTTTCATTTGCTTAATGCTTCATCACGATCAATATTAAAGGCAATTATTGGCAGATCAACAAATAAGCGAATACAACACACATCATTTCAGCTCGCTGGGCAGCAATTTGGGTTACCCCAAGCAAAATTGATAACAATTTACACCTTAATATGGAACACATTTTGTGCAATTAACCCACTTTTGAGCGAGCTGAGGTAATTTGTGAAAATTACGACTTCCCATCTGTCGGGGCATTTTATTTTCATTGTTTTTAAAATAACATTTAAGCAGCGACATGCATTACTTTCGCTTTGTTACACCCTAAATAAAAAGAGGTTCAAGCGACAGAAATGTTTATTATACACCCATAAAATATTTACTTTTATAAATATAATATAATTTTTAATTTCCTCTATAAAATTATATATTTCAAGTGGCTTTAATGATAGCATGTTTTGCTGAGTTTTATGTTCATTCGCTAGGGGTTTTTGTGGCTTTGAAGAGTATTCTAGGTGCGATCAGAGCACAAAGTCTTTTGCTGTGTTTTGATTTTTGCGTAGCTTGAAGTTTAATTTGTACTTTGCCTGCTTCGCATTCTACTCACACGCACTTTCTTTTCTAAAGACGAGCAAGGCACCAAAGAGATCTGGTCTTCTGGCACTTTCCCGCCGACAGTTGTGGCGTAATTTCGAAAGATTTTGTAATTCGCTCGCATGCGTCAGGGGTAACCCGTTTTTACCGTTAGCCGCTTAAATCAGTTGCTAAATTCAAAAATAAATATATAACAAATGTGCGCGCGCACACAATTTGCGTAAAGCATTTGGCGCTCGCATCCAATGAGTAATGACCATCTGATTCATACGGCCAGTGTCGCTTGTCAATTTTGACAGCTCGGCCCATTGTGTGGCGATCCCCAGTTTCCCCCTGTCAATGCCATTGTGGCGCTTTTTTGGGGCAAGGACGTAAAAACCACCGATTTGGCCAGACCTTGTATTTCCTGCTTTCACCCGCCATTTCTCGGCCCGCCCCCACGTGCGCAAGTCGCCCATTTTTGGCTCGGGGCCGACTCGATCGCAGTGTCTGGCCTGAAGAAAGCCTCATTAAAATAAATCACCTCTTTTATATGCCCGAAAGGTGTGTGCACCTCAGAGGAGCTGCGACTGTCAGAGTTAATACGTTTCGAAATAATCAAAGACTCTTTAATAACAAGATGCATAACGGCCATACATTGGAATCACCATATGCGTATGCTTTTAGCTTGGTATGAACGGAGAGTTTGTTCTTACCAAGTTGTATAGACTCAGATCAAGCAAGTGCGTATGTGAGCGCTTAGATCTAGAATGTCCTGAATTCGTACAAGAGAGGTAAAGCTTCATAGACTGCTCTATCGCTCTATGGCTTTTAAACCTGGAGTACGTGGATCAATCTTCAAATCTAGTGCAAATCGCTTGGAGACACTCATCTTGTTTTTAAAGATTATTTGCTTAAACGGTATTGTATTTTAGCTTTTAAAACAAAAGGGTGGTCTCCCAGGCATCGATTCTCAACATATAGAATCTACATTACCATTTGAATGAACTATATTCCAGAAATAGCATTTAAACAAGAATATTTTTTAAACTAGACTTCATTTATACCGGAGACAAGAATTTATTATTTTAATTGGTAAAATAATATGGCTTCCTTAATTGGCTTCATTTGAAGGTTTTTATTTAGAGACTTATTATCAACAGCATGCCCTATTGAAACTAAAAATAAAAGCCATTCTCACCTTTCCGGCAATTAGATATGAACCTTCTCGAGTACAATACCCTATCGATTTTCTCAATGCTACAACGGCGACAACATCATCCAGACAAAGGGGACTCTGGGTACGGGGTTCAGCTTGCAAAATCAAACTAATCCGCTTAAGAGCCTCGATTTCCAGCCAGAAGCAGAAGCTGAAACCAGAAAACGAGCCCAGACAACGAAAACCTGAGCGCCGCGCCGCACAGTAGCGCCTCTCGAACAATTAGCGTTGCAAAAATCAAAAAAGTCATGTTCGCAAAAACGATTTTAACCATACTTATTCGACAGGAAATTTAACAAGGATTCAGAATCTGCAATAAAATCAATTTTAAGATTTTTTTTGTAGAAGTTATGAGCATTTAAAGTTGAACTTTGTTTCGTTTTTTGCATCATACAAAAAAAAATGTGTAAATTGGTCGACTTTCAGGTAATATTACAAAAAAACCATAAAACCAATGGTCATGTTTTTAACTTTAAATGATAGATACATTCATAAACTATTAAAGAACCTAAAAAAAACGACACTTTGGTTTGGGCTTCTACAGGTAAATCGCTACCTGCCAGGTGTCCATTTTTTTCACCTTTTTCTGCCTAAAGTAGTCTATATCTTTTGACGCCAATGCCGGCCACTGACTACACTATGACTACAAGTTCCGTGGATCTTTCCTGGATCAGAATTAACTTTCATCGGCTGCG
>VNJY01005493.1:0-19086 GCA_008042715.1 Drosophila bocki
AGAAACCAGCAGCAAGCAACTGAAAACTGGTATAAACTGTTATAAAAAGTCCAAGTTTCGAACCATTTAGGAGCCGGCGCAAGTAAGCGGAGACTTAAACCTTTTGCATCCAAATTTAGATGTTATTTTACAACTTCACCTGGTCACACTGAAACTGATCGTCGTTTAATTCAAATTCAAATTTGGCAGTTAAATTCAAATTCAAATTTGGCAGTTAAAATATTTAAAATTTTTTTTTTAATTCTAGCAAAAATTCTAAAAAATTCTAAAAAATCTGAAAAAAAATGTAAAAATAAAGAAAAAAATTTGGAAATTCAGAAAAACTATCCCAAGGCCCCCAAATAAATGCCGACTTCAACAAACCTTTCCACATTGATTTCACGTTCTTTTATTGTTCCTTCAATTACATTTATATATTTAAATTGTATTTATAAATATTTTAATTATTTACGACTGCTGCAGGGTAACTAGCCCGGAGCCAAGATCCGATCACCGTCCTCCACTGCCATCGGGTTGAGGTCTGTCATCCCAGCCTCCCTGCTCCGCCGCCGAAATCCCTGCTCCGCCGCAGCCCTGCTCCGCCGCAGCAACCGCCGCCGCCGCCGCCGCCGCTGCCCTGATCCTGCTCCTGCTCCTGCAGCAGCCCTGCTCCGCCGCCGCTGCCCTGCTCCTGCAGCAGCCCTGCTCCGCCGCCGAAATCCCTGCTCCGAAATCCCTGCTCTGCCGCAGAAGGCTGGAGCCGGCGGCTGGCGATGATCCCTCGGAGGAGCCACTGCTGGCAGCAGGCTGGAGCCGGCGGCTGGCGAGGATCCCTCGGAGGAGCCACTGCTGGCAGCAGGCTGGAGCCGGCGGCTGGCGTGGATCCCTCGGAGGAGCCACTGCTGGCAGCAGGCTGGAGCCGGCAGCTGGCGAGGATCCCTAATTAATTAGGGAAAATAATAAAATAAATACATTAATTAAGAAAGTAAATAAATAAATAAAATAATAAATAAATAAAGAAATGGGTAAATAAACACAGGAATAAATAAATAATGTATAAAAAATATATAAAAAAAATACATAAATAAATTCTGGTCGGAAAATTATCATTAATAATTATTTTTCTCAAAAAGTATTCATTTCCGACCCCATAAACCATATATATTCTTGATCAGCATCAACAGGCGAATCTTTTAAGACTTGTCCGGGCGAAATTTTTTTTTGAGCCGTTTTTCAAAAATTTGATAAGGGGTTACATCATTAAAATTCTCGAAAATTGGCCTAAAATTGAATTTTTAAAAAACAAAAAAAGGAGTATGCAGATTTGTTAAACGTATAAAAACTAACACAAAACCGTTTTCCGAATTGAATTTAAAGAATTTTTGGCTTAGTTATGGATTTTTTAAATTAAGATTTCCTCCCAAAATAAAAAAAATTGAAAAATGAATTGTTGGTTTATTTTTAGGAATTTTGTAAGTTTTGTTTATTAAAAAAAAAAATTAAAAATATATATAATATTATAGGTAAATGTTTACCTGTTATTTTATATAATTTGTTTATTTATTTATTTCTAAAAAAAAGTGTATAAACTTATAGGCAAATATTTACCAATAATTTTATATAATTTTTGGAAAAAAACAAATCTTAAAAAATCCATAACTAAGCAAAAAAGACATTGGCTGAGTTATGAATTTTTGTTGCTTTTTTCCCCCTAAAATTATCAAAATAAATGCATGAAATTTAATTCGGAAAGCTGTTCTGAGTTAGCTTTTTTAAGCTTAACAAAACATCTTACTCAGTTTTTCTTTAAAACTTACCTTTAATTTTAAATAATTTCTTAAACAAAATGAGCAAAAAACTAATATTCAAAAATTCATAACTAAGTGAAAAGTTAATATATAATATAAAAAAATCTATAACTTACCCCTTGTAATCCTTTAGGATCGCTATAAAGCCCTCGCTGTTCTACATACAGTAGAAGCTGACGGAGGCGGTGGAAGAGCCGGCAGCCGGAAATGGCAGTCTGTTTACAGTTTTCGCAATTTTAAGCGAAAATCGCTGACGCTGCGTGTGTGACAGCAGCAACGGCAACGGCGGCCGCAGACCCCCTCCACATCCCGGCCCCTTCGAGTGCACGGCCATCCCGGGTGTCCTGAGTGTCTTTGCATAATTTTTAGACAACCGCACAAGGGTGACTTTAATGTCATCAGCGGTTGTCCTGCTCCTCCGGCGACCGCCGACAGCTGTCAGCGGATTTAATGTGCAGTTTTAATCAAATTCACATCAGGCTAGTTAGGCGACGGGCGACGGGCGACTGGAGGAACGGGATGCTGTGTGAAAGTTGCCCATGATTAGTTGTATCCTGTTATCCTGCCAATTTTGCTCCACACATGAAACGATAAAGACAGAAACTCCATTTTAATATTATTATTTATTAAAATTATTTAATAAAAAATTTTTATTAAAATTCAAAGAACTTAGATTTTTTATATTATTAAAAATAAACTATAAATAAAATAAAAAAAATGGTTTAAAGTTTGTGCAACTCAAAAGTATGCAATTAAATATTGTCTAGCCGTAAAATGTTGCATCTTTTAGGCTGAATTAATTAGCAACAAGGGGAAGAGTCAATACATAGCATACTTTTACGCTGAATTTGGACTGGGAACAGTTTGTAATGCTTTAGTTTGTATTTTAATTAACAATAAAATATTGTTTATTAATAAAAAATAAAATATTGCTTATTTTAAATAATAAAAAAATGTTTAAAACATTTTTTTAAGAATTGAGATCATCAATTGCTTAAAAATAAAGAATTTTTTAAACTGTTTATTTAATATAACAAAATTAAATACTTTTCAGCATTAACTTTGTTGAGATTTTGGTTCCATAAAACATTTTATTTTTTTAAGCCACCGAAATTCAAAGATTTCCCCCTAAACTCTCTCTCAAACTTGAAGCTCCTGGGAATTCTAGCATTTGAAGCAGTGCAATGGACATGAAAATGCATTTTCCGATCAGTTTTTACGATATAAAAAGAAGGGTGGTTGTGGGGGAGTAACTGAAATAAATTCCCGGGCAGTGGAAATTTAATAGTCGCATTGCTCAGCCAAACTTTATAGCTGGGACATGGCGCTGGATTGAGGAGGCGTTGAGGGAGGTCCTTGTTGCCAGCAATAGATCCTTATTTTGTTGCCAATTAAAGGGGCATCAGCCCGGCCGAAGAAGGTTGGGCGATGAGGAAAAACTGTTAAAACAGGTAAAGCAAGTGAGAAGTGCATTGGTTACGATGCCACTAACACTTGCGACTTTGTGGCGCGCTGAGACTCTGCGGTTTTACAGCTCCTTTATCCTTTCCCCTCGTTTCACCCAAGGTGTTTTTCGGCGTCACCCCCCTCAAAGTTTCCGTCGACATCTTAATTTCTCACTTGTAAATTGAGCTGCGCCAGCAACCGCAAATTAGACCCCAAAGTATACGTACTTTGTGGATGCCAAATATTCCCCGGAGGTCTCCCCTGCGGTTCCCCCCCATTCATCCTGTGTCTACACACACACACACACACACGCACTGCCACACAAACATTCATGCGTAAAACCAACACGAACGAGCATACACACACACACACCCATGTGTGTAGACACAAAGCGCACTTGGAGGAGTGTTACAAAGTTCTGAAAGGGGGCTAAAGTGTGTGGGTCTAGAAAGGGAATTCCAGGGGACAAACAGCCCCTTGGCAAATCTGTTGAAAGTGCGTGTGTGTGTGTTGAAAAGGTGAGAGATTTTGAGGGGGTTTCGGGAGAAGCACATACATATATGCAAGTCTTTCACCCATAGATTTCCTCATTGATTAATTTTCCGGCATTGCCATAATTAAGCCAAGTTTGGGAAAGGTTATTTTAGAGTAAGCTCACAAGCAGGTATCGATTTAAGGATAAGTTATCGATAATTACAATAAGAAGTTTGTTTAGAAAAGAGCTTAAAATGTTAAACAAATAACATATTAATAACAGAATAATTGTAATAATATTTTTAATAATATATATAATTTTAGTCCCATATTGAACGTTTATATAATCGATAAATAAATAAATTTATAAATCCTATCGATACTTTTAATAACCGATAAGCAAGGAATTATAAATCAAATTGATTTTTCAAAGTTTTAAAGAAGCGTTTTTATTTCTATATTTTATTTTATTTATTATTACCAAATGTAACGATAGCTCACCGATCACTTCAATAATCTTTAAATTTTAATTAGTTATCCCCTTGTAGAGCACCCCTTAGCCCCCGGTTAATGTATCGCTTCTGACAAACACTAATTGACGACTCACTCGCCTTGATTTACCTGGCAATCCCTTTTGGCCAAATGATGTTCCCGCTTATCGATTACGACGGGCATGTTGTTATTGAGCTCTCTCCGCATGTCGAAACAGCGCATTCATTAGCCCAAAAACAATGGGGTCTCCTGTAGCCCCTTTCTGGGGGAGAGGGAGGTGAATTTTAACCCCCTGGCAGCCCAGAGATTCTACAGAGTCCCGCCTGCATTTGCTGCAATTTCCCCATGGGCGTCCTTGTCTGCGTCCGCCTTTTGCAACCCCCTTTTAATGCTGTCATACACCCCCGGCCCTTCGTGCGCTTTTCACACCGCTTTCCATCGCTTTCCATTGCTTTCCACCCACGTAGACAAACATTTGCAAATGAGCGTTGAAGCGTGGGACACCAACAGCCGCAGACGCCTCAGGTGGCAAACTCCCTGCCCGGAAAATGCGTGCACAATTAGAGATAGTTGCGGCACTGCCCTGCCTGCGACAGCATTTTCCACGGGGCCCCCAAAATTGAAATATTTAATTAAATTTGACACAAGTGCAGCTACTTCTTCCCCTTAAAAACTTTGCATTCTTCTTTTTGAGGGGGAAAAGTTCAAGGAATCAAGTGATTTTTAAGGTGGAAAATGTGGGTATTTCCTTTTGTAATTAAAGGGTAAGTAAGGAGTACTTAATTTTTTTAATTAAATTATAATTTAAAATATTTTATATTATATTAATTAATTTAAAACCTACAAATAAATGTAAAGTAGAGCTAAATCTCTATAGCTTCCATTTTTCTACCTTTTGCACTCACTAAACAAGCAAAACTTTTGTAAATCAATTAATTTAAATATGAAAAATATCTGCAGATGAGAAAATGTGTAAAAAGCACTTTTTATTATTAACAATTTTAGTGGAAAAATAAATTCTAATTCTAAATTCTAATTTTGCATTCTTGTTTCGAGGGAAAGTTCTCGGAATCAAGTGATTTGAAGGTGGAAAATGTGGGAAAATTCTTTGTTTTTGAATGGTAAGTTAAGGGGGAGAATAGGAGTTTCCTTGTTTAATTAAAATATAATTTAAAATATTTTACATTATATTTATTAATTTAAAACCTAAAATAAGTGTAAAATAGAGTTAAATATCTACTTTTTTGAAATGAAATTATAATTTAAAATATTAAAAATATTATTATTAATTGAAAACCTAAAATCAGTTGAAAGTAGAGCTAAATCTCTTTAGTTTCCTTTTTTCTACCTTTTCTCCACTCACTGAACAAGCAAAACTTTTGCAAATCAATTAATTTAAATATGAAAAATATCTGCAGATGCGGAAAATGTATGAAAAGCGTTTCACTTTATTACCAAATGCGAGTGGAAAAATAAATTAAAATTCTAAATAATGAAAAGTTTGCTGTAAAATCAATTAAAATTCTGGCAATTCAGATTGAGTGGCCATATATATTTTTTTTTGCCCTAAAAAGTAATTTTCCAACTGGCTCACTTTGTTTTTTAGTTATTTTTTTCAGTTCTTGGGGGCTTCCCCGCAATCACAATAATTTGTGCCAATGACGTGCAATTATTTGGCAGCCAAGTTAACCCCACTCTGCCCGCCTGCCACCGGGTTAACCCCTCTGTTTCGATCGCGTGGCACGTACAAAGTTTGTCTGCTGCCGAATGTGAAAAGCCGAATGGGGAAAAGTGCGGGAAAAGTGCTGGAAAAGTGGAAGGAGAGGCGAGAGGAAACTGCAGCGAATGATTCATGGCCGCTGCAATTTAGCTGCCAACTCGCGAAAAGTACCGGAAACGCATTCATTTTCCGCATTTTTCACATCAATAATGGACTGGGGCCGGGGGTCTGGACTTGGACTTGGACTTGGACTTGGAATTGGCGACTGCAGGCAGTCCTAATTAAGTTTGCAACATTTATGACTTGTTAGCCAAAGACTTTGCACTGGAAGGGGGGTTAAGAAGTTTGGGTTTTTTGGCCAAAGTTTATGGGTTAAGTGGCAGGATTTTTTTTTTGGTTTGGTTTCAGTTTTTATTGATTGGAATTCCTTGAATGGTGGGGTTCCACTTTCTGGCTGGGATTATTCTTTGGATTCCCTGGGACTTGCTCTCTCTCTCTCTCTCTCTGGCTTTGGCTTTTGGGAAACTGGAAAGTGAGCCAGCTAAGATGCCGTCCAATTCATTTCACGCTTCGTCTGTCACCGAAATGGCCTCCCAAGCAGGCAGGACACGACCTCCAAGGATGAGCGCCTTGCTGTCCAGAGGAGTCTTCCTTGTGCTATGCCTTCTGCTGCTCCTCCTGCTGCTCCTCCTGCTGCTCCTTCTGCTATTCCTACTGCTACTCCTCTTACTACTCCTCCTGCTGCTCCTCCTCCTGCTCCTTCTACTCCTCCCTGGAGCTGCACTCGTCTGTGAAATGATGACAGTTGCGGTTTCATTTATCTGCCGCTTATATCCGTTAGATTTATATGGTTCCACGAAATACCCTTATTTTGGAGGTGGAATATTAGACAATGGGGTGAAGGGGATTTTATCTATTCAAAAGGTTAATTTTTCTAGGGGTTTTCTTGGGTTTTAATATTATATATATTGTATATTTACATAAAATATATATAATATTTTTATATATATTAAATATTAAATTTTTTTTTGTATATTTATATATATTAAATATTAAAGTTTTTTATATATTTTTTATATATTTTAATTTCTTATATTAACTATAAAGGTTTCTTTGAACCCTTAAAACCCCGAAGATTTCTTTAAGATTTCTCTAACCCAAAAATATATTTAGAATTTATATTTAAAAAATTATATTTTATCATAATTATAAACCTAATATTATCCCTAATATTTCCTATATCCTTCCAAAAACAAATACCAATACCCACTTTTATAAAGAGTATTTCAAAAACTGTAACTTTTTGGTCACCAAAAACTGTTGTTTTATTTCACTTTTTTTTATGATTTACGAGGGTGACGAAGCTGTCCCTCAGTTCAGGGAGAACAGAGAATATAGAAATGATGGAAGGGCGGCGGAAGAAGGAGAGAAAGAGAGAAAGGGAGAAATGAGACCGCATTTGTCGGCGACTTTTTGGGTGGCAAATCAATTTGCTTATCTCGTTGCCCCACTGTATATGGTGGCACGACTTTGGCTCAAAATTCACAGTTTTGAAAAGCTGCAACTGTCCCCCAGCTTTCCCTTTGTCTCTGTTTCGCTCTATCTCTATTGCTCTTTCTCCTTCTCTCTCTTTCTCTCCCTCTTCCCCAGTGCCTTTTGTTTTCCCGGCGATAAGGAAAGTGTTCGACTGACCCTTCATTTGGATGCTGTTGCTCTACGCTCTACGCTATATATACACTATATAGTATAGTCGCCGTGTATATAGGTATAGCTTCTGTAGCTGCTGCCGGCCGATAAGCGGCTGCAATATGGTCCGACTGCACTGGGAGAAATGAGGGGTAAAGAAGGGTATTATAAGAAAATAAAATAAGATTAGTACTATTTGTATTTAACCTAATTTTATTTTATTTTCTTTCTTTAATTTATTTGAATTTAATTAAATGTAGTATTCTTTTATTATTAGTTATTTTTTTATTAATTTTATTTTTTTTTTATATTTACTTTATTATTTTTCTTTATTTTTTGCCACCAAATAATTTAAATATTTTACCTTTAAGTTTATTATTATTAATATTCTTAATAATTAATTAATATTCTTAATATTATTTAACTAATAAAAATAAATATATGAAAAAACCACAATTATAATAGTTTGTCTTTCAGTTTATTTTAATTAATATTTGTAATAATTAAAAGTCATAGAAAATTAATAATTATATTAACTTAAAAAAAAATACAATGAAAACCAAACCATTATAATATTTTGCCTTTTGATTTATTATAATTAATATTCTTGTAAAAACTAAAGACTACTTTTCATAATTTGATTTTATAATTATTTCAATGTTGAGCTATTCTTCCCCCCTTTTTCTCCCAGTGCAGCCCCGGCTGACCCCGTCTTCCGCTCATATTTCAGGCTTGTGTTTATGCAGCTTAACACTTTGGTGCCCGAGAGCTCCAGCTCCAGCTCCAGCCGCCGTCGCAGAGTTAAAAAGGGAATCCGTTAAGCGGCTTATGCCGGGTGGACCCGCAGTGGCAGACTCCTCCTTGCCTCCGCCCAAGTTTATTAAACATAATTATAAAATATCAAAAAAAAAAAAAAAGAAACAAACAAAGAAAGCCAAAGCCTAGAGCCGGGCTAGAGCACCAGCCAGGAGGAGCAGGCTGCCCAGGGTCCAGGCACTAGTGGCCAGTCCAGTGGCTCCATCCTTGCCGGCCACCAGGGGCAGGGCCGTCCTGCGCTGGGCCATGGCCTTGTCGATGGACGCCTGGCAGGAGGACTCCCGGCGCACATAACGGAACATGGACTCCACAATATTGCTCGGCGTGATCACCTCGCAGCGCTCCAGCAGCTGGACGGTGCAGGTCTCAAAGTCATACAGATCGACGCACTGGCGGGGTCCAAGGACCAACTCGGGCAGACCCTCGCCATTGGTCCAGTCGGCGGTCAGCTGCTTGGGCAGGTAGCCACCAAAGGTGCTATTCAAACAGTTGGCAATCCCCTCGCGGCTCTGCTCCAGGCACTCCGGCCCCTGCTCGGCAATGAAGAGAGCAATCTGGTCGCCATTCTTGTAGCAGATGAACTCCAGCAGCCGGTCGGCAATACGCTGGAGGACCGTATTGTGGGCACGCTCCTCGCTGTTCAGGCAGGGCAGCAGGGCATCGTTGAAGTCCTTGAGGCAGGCCTTGGCCCGCGGCATGCGCAGGCAGTACTTCTCGAAGACCACATCCAGATCGCCCTTGGGACTGGCCTCGGCAATCTCCGCCTGGATCTCCGTCAAATTGGCCAGTCCCGAGAGGCACTCCACCAGCTTGCCGCCCGCCGTTTCGATGGCCTTGCTCAAGGCGGTGGCATTCACCGGCTGCTTGTTGGCCCTCCTGCACTTGGACTCCAGCAGGCGATGCAGATCCTCCAGGGTCACATTAGCGCCGCGCAAGCCCTCTGGCAAATAGCTGGCCTTAAGCTGGTCCACGTCCACATTCTCCAGCATCGAGGCATCCAGGTTGGGCAGCTCCACGGCCCGGCAGGTCTGCAGGCCGACCAGGAGAAGGGTCAGTCCCACCAGGAGGAGGAGCGGTTGCGGTTGTGGGTTCAGCGGCTGCGTCTGGCTCGGCATTCTGGCATCGACTGGCTAGGGGAAAGCAGGAGAATCCGACTCGGAGCGATCGAGCGAGTGAGTGGCCAGCGGAGCCAGCAAGTTCGACGCTATCTTATCGATGGGCGGAGCGCGGAGAAGTCACTGGCCGAGATTAGGGGGGGACGGCAATCTCCGCATTTTGGTAATCGGCGGGGTAAACAGCCACCGGGTTATTCATATTATTTGGAAAACACTGAGAGAAAATAGTTCTAAGGAAAGAACCGCTTAAATCTAAAGGAGAAACTACTTTAAAAATGTAAAAATAGTTCCCTTATTTTATTTTAATATAAATTAATAAATAAGAAATCCCCATTTTTAAATTTTTTTTTCTGCTTTTCCCACCTTTAAAGTCCCACATCTTTTCTTTCAGTGTTTGTTAAAACATTCCATAACTGTATAAACTCAAGTCTAACCTTTGACTTGTAGAAAATCACACAACTGCAGCAGCAGCAATTTTATACTTAATCGTACAGTTTAGCATTAAAATGTTTTTAATTTTTTATATTAAAATATGACACACGACGACTGGTATTTTCTTCGAGTGTGTGTGCCAATGCACCTGCACACACACAACACACTGTACACAAACACAGACACACTCTAATGCCCTGTAATTGCTCTACATTCGATGGTTAATCAAAGTCTACGGGCCAGTCTGGCTGAAATTAAAGCCAGTGGCTACTATATATACTATACTATATCTATATCTATATATATATGTATATATACTGCTATGTAGGTGTGGGTTTGGGTGTGGGCTGTAGGAGGTTAACAGCTGCCGGGGGGCGATAAGCCCGACAATCTCAATTGGGTTATTGATAATTACTCGGGGCTTACGGCGAATGTAATCCGGGAAACGACGATGAATTTAAGGCGATTGATTATTTACTCTATTTCCAAAACTATATATAGAAGTGCGTGAGATCGATTGGTTACTATATATTCCAAGAGAGAGATCGATAACCTTCTTATACATAAACCCCTGTCGACCTATGAACTCTACTCCGAACTTAATACTAAATGCAATCTGTTTTGAATGTTTTTAGTGCGCAAAGTTCGTGCTTTCTAATCGCTTTCCTCTTGAAAAATCATTTAAAATTAGTGCAAAGTCATTGAAAAGAATTAATTTAGGCAGGCGAGAGTGTAAAGAAAAATTTCAGGTTAATTATTTAATTTAAATATTAGTTATTAATTGAACAATTGATAGATTGAGGGAATCTACAATAATAAACTATAATATAATTTATTCCCCAGAAAATTAAATATTAAAATTTAATAATTAAAAATAATTTAGTAAATTATGAAGCTAATTTATAATCAAGTTTTAAGTATATTAAAATTTATAAATTTAATAATTAATTATAGAATAATTTTTTGGAATTAAATTTAATTAAATCTAATGATCAGATTTAATTTTAAAAAATTATATATTTAATAATTAATTATAGAATGATTTTTCTAAAGTACATTTCATTCGGGAATTTATAAATTAATTATAATATTATTTATTTCCAAGTAAAATTCATAAGTAAATTTAATAACTAAGTATAATATAATTTATTACGAAACTAATTTATTTGTTAAATTTTATAATTAAATAAAATTTAATTGAACCGGAAGTTAATTATATTTATAACTTCAATATAAATTTGAGATGATGATTTCTAGCATTTAAATAAATTTAATTCTCAAATAATTAATATAAAAATGTATTAGCTTATATTAAATATAATCTATAATTTATATTAATTTAAAATCAATATTTTCCCAATTTGAGTTCCCTGAATGCCAAGTTACTCCCCGATTTCCACCACATTTTTAAATTAATTTCCCACTAAATAAATTCTCTCCTCAAATAAATAATATACAAAATTATTAACCTATAATAAATGTAACTTATAATATTAAAAATTCAATTTAAAATAAATATCCAATTAAAGTTCCCTCAATCCCTCAAAAACTTACCCCAAGTTATCTACCGATTTCCCCCCTAATTACCTGCTACTTTTGGGGCCACTTTTATGAATTAATTCCCCACTTGTGTATATTTTCACTTAAACCACCCACACTATCGAGGGCACACAACTAGTGGCAACAAGATGGGGGAAAAACACCGACGTGCCGCAGACCGAAACAAAAACGCAAGCAAGAAAGTAACCATTTATCTTCGTTTGTTGCGGAAGTTGCAAGTGCAATAAACAACTTCGGAGGGGGCAGCATAGGGTGCAAATTTTCGGTTAAAAATAATACCAAAAATTGCAGCTAACAGGGAAAGAGAAAGAGAAGACGGGAAAGCGAGAAAAGCAAGGGAAATGGAAAATGGGGGCCTTGGCGTATCCGGTGCAAATTGAAATGAAGCGCGTGGCAGGGATTCCTAAAAAATGAGCGCAATTAATTGCTGGCCTTCTTGGGCGTGTGGGCGTGTCAAGAGGGGGGAAAGGGGTGGCTGTTGGGGGGCGTGGCCATGGCACTAGTTGGCTGCAATTAGCTGGAAAGCTAGCAAAGCGCAAGGTTGGGTGTTTGGTTTTTTGCAGTTTCTCTTATTAATTTGCCTTGATTTAGGTTATATTTTCTTTAAAGTAATTAGGGGAATTTTTTGTGGTTGGATTATAAATTAAATAAATTTATAAAAATAATAAATAATTAAATTAATAATAATAATACTAATAATAAATAATGTAATGCAAATAATAATAATCATAAATAATTAATAAAATGAATTGATTAAATAAAACCGAATAATTAAAAAAAAAAATTATTAAAAATTATTAAATTATATTTGATTAAATATTATTTATTTTTTAATATTATATATTTTCTTTAAAGTAATTAAGTAACTTTATATTGTTAGATTATAAATGTAATTATATAATAATATTAAATAATCAAATTAATTATTTAATATTATTATATAATTAAATTTATAATCTAACAATATAAAGTTACTTAATTACTTTAGTTTTATTAACAATCATTTTTAAATAATTTAATTTATTTTATTTTATTTTATTGAATTATCAATAATTTTTAAATAACTTTATTAATTTAATTACTTAAATATTATTGATAATTAAATTAATAAAAAAATGTAATTTAATTATTTGTAATTGTTATTAATAAATAAAATGTATTAATAAAAATATCAAATTTATTAAATTTAATTTAAATTATTTTAATGTTATTTCGCCAGCCTGCTTTTGTTTTTTAATTATAAAATTTATTCACATTTTTTTTTTTAATAATTTAAATTAAAAAAACTCTTAATAATTTCAATTTACGAAAATGAATTTTTTATATTCCTTATTTATTTCTATAAATTTTTAAATAAATCCTTAAAACTATTAAATAAATATAAAAATAATTTTAAATTAGTTAGTATTATTCCTTATTAAACTTAAGGCAAATTCTTTGCAATTTTTAAATTACTAATAGCTAAAGTTGAGGCAAAATGTGGGAGTCACAACAGCCCAGCGGAGGCCATTTGCCAATTGGCTTTGGCATCGCTTCCGGTTTTCCGCTTTCGTTTCCGCTTTCGAATGTTTGCCCGGAATGCATTTAGGCAAACAGATAATTGCCATGACGTTGATTATGGCCCAGCGACTGATGAGCATATTATTGTTGGGCACACATGGCGTATACGCAATGTACTCATAAATGCACTCCCCCTCTTGTCGCTTTAAAGCAAATAATTCATTTCATTGCAAAGCTGAGGGAAGATTGCACATTGCAGATTGCAGATTGCAGACTGCAGATTGAGGCCTCTCAGCCTTAAATGGGCGTGGGCAAACATCTCACATTTCACACACGAACAGGACACTGGGAACCAGGAAGCATCTCTGGTTTCGCAATTATCCAGGAACCACAAATGATGTGAGGCCAGAGCGTCCTTTTGGGAAACCATTTCAAAGGAATGCCCGGAAATATGAGACCCAATCCGGCGTGCAAACTAATGAGGGATCAGCCGGAGAAAATGAAGCCAGAGGTCGAAACCAATTGCAAGCCTGCAGTGGAAATCAAATTGCATCGACTCAATCCTCTCAATTTGCAAATTAAGTATACGCCTCGTGGAGCCTTTAACTTTAACCAGAGAGAGAAAGTCAACTTCATATTCATTTTGACCAAGTTAACCCACCATTTAACCCGCTGGAAACCATTGGGACTCAACTCCCGTTGTGCCAGCTGCCAGGAGCACAATTAAATCGAGTGCAAACCGCAAATACAAATGAGAAATGCACCCAAAATTTGCCGCCAGGGGAGTCGGGTCACTGCCTCGGGGCACTGAGTGCCGCTCCATGGGGCCAAAGAAATGCAATAACTAAAAACAAACCGCAAACAAAACTTTTTGCAGTTGCAGCAACCGAAAAACCAAACCGAAAAAGACAACCCAAAAAGCCCATAATGCCATTCGGAGGAGGGTGGCCTCTCTCCCCGATCTCTGGGATCTGGCACTGGCAGGGGAAATGGGTTAGCCATTAAGAATTCACAAAATAATAAATAAACGAGTGAGAGGGGTACTTTGTGAAGACGAAGGTTGAATACCCTTAAAGTTTGAGACTTGGTTTTGGATATTTTGAAATTGTAAATCAAATCAAGGCAAAAATGTATTTAGAAGGTTTAAAAATCTGCATACATAATTTAGGGATTTTTTTATTTAATTTTAATTATATTTTTAATTATTTTAATAGATTATTTTGTTTAATTTTAACGATAACATTTTGAAGAAATGAACAGTGCAATTTCTTTTATAATTTTTGGTGAAATATTTATATTTCAAAAATCCATAACTAAGTCAAAAATTTTAATTCATTCAAAAATGCATAACTCTGTCGAAAAACTCTTAATTTTAATTCGGAAAGTGGTGTTATGTAAGTATTTATAAAGTTTACAAATCTGCTAAGTTTAAAGATTTTTTTAAATTCTAATTTTTTCTAATTTATCATCATTTTAAAAAATGTATTAACCTTTTTTAAATTTTGAAAAAACTGATAACATTTTTTGGGATAAATCAAAAACTAAAAAAAATCATAACTTTGTTAAAAAGCATGTATTTTCAATCGGAAAACGGTGTTATGCTAGTTTTTAATAGGTTTATAAATCTGCTTACTTAATTTTAAAATTTTTAAAATTTCAAATTTTTTCAAATTTTACCGATTTTAACGATGTAACCCCTTATAAAATTTTGAAAAAAATTGAAAAAAAAATTTTCTTCCGGACATTGCTAGAAAGATTCCCCTGTTGATGCTGATCAAGAATATATATGATTTATGGGGTCGGAAATGACTCTTTTAATGCGTTTCGAGCATTTAACTGAAATTGTAATGTTCCCAAAAAAATATAAAAAATCAAAAAACAAGCCTCTGGCTCTGGCTAGACTTTTAACTATACTCGTACACCAGTTGTATTATGTAATCCTTAAATCTTCTGACATAAAAAGCAGGGATTAATCATTAACTTACCAGAAAATCCACCTTCGATTCGATGAATCCCGCTTAAAGTCGCTTTGGCAATCGGATCCCCCCGAAACCTTCGACATAAATCAATGCTTGAGACGACGACGAGGGTATCCTTTTCACCATTCAGTCCTGCCTGCAGTCCTTTGAGTCCCTTTTGCCTTTGTTGGTAATGCGAATTGCTTGACTGGCGCTTAGATAAAGTCAAATTATTCGAGCTCTGTGTGTGTGCGGTGTGTGTTTACTTTTCCTGCTGCTCCTCGGTGTTTGTTTGTTTATTTGTTGGTTTTGTTTGTTTGTTTGCATTTCCTTGGGTTTTTTTGGCTCCCAACTCGTTCCTTTATATTTCTGTTTTCTGTTTTCTGTTTTTTTTTCGCACGCACACACTTCACTTCACCGGGGAGAGTCCTGGCTGCCTGCTCCTCCTTGCATTCGAAGAGATTGACTGACAGTCGCAAAAGCGTTATTGGGGATGCTGGGCGATATATCCTGGCACTGGGTGGGCGGGCAGGCAGGCAGGCAGGCATGTGTCGATGATTTTTTACCAAACTCTTCACTTTGATTCCTTTTGAATTTCCGCAGGTCCGCGTTCGCACAGCATGCACCCGGCCCTTACCCCCTTTTTACCTTGGAAAAATTCAATGAATTTGAGGAATATTTCTCAGCGCCGTTTCTTTGACAAACAAAAGGGGTAGCGGGGGTGGCGGGGGTTAGAGGAAAACCCCAACACACACACACTCACATTCTTATGGATGTTTGCATTGCAAATCCAAAAAACTTGCTCCTTTTTGTGCATACCCTGTACTCTTGGGGTAACCTTTTAGGTGAACTGCTTTTGTTTTTAACCTGAAAATTATTTTTAAAATGTAATTAACTTTAGAAAATATACATAATTATTTTTTAGAAATCTTTATAGCATATTTGATTATTTTATTACTTTTTAAGCGTAATAATCCTTTTAAAAAAAATTTAGTTTCTAAGAGTTTAAACTGTAGAAAATATGTACAAATATTTTTAAACATTTTTTATAGCATATGTTATTAAAGGGCATCTGTAAGTCTGGACCTTTAAATCTTTTAAATTAATTACTTTTGTTTCAAACTTAAAAATCCCTTAAAAAAATTCATATCTAGGAGTTTAAACTCTAGAAAATATACACTATATATTTTTAAAAATTTTGTAAAGCACATTTTATTATAGCACACCTCTAGATCTGTATTTCTGCAGACATTTTAGAGCTCCACTATTTTTTTTACCCCTTTTCGTACATACCCTGTACTCTTCGGGTAACCTTTGAGCTGAACTGCTTTTGTTTCCAGCCTCAAAATCCTTTTTTTTAATATGATTTCAGAATTTAACTCTAGAAAATATCCTTAAATATTTTTACAAATTTTGTAAAGCATTTTTTATTACAGGGCATTTCTGGGTCTGGAGCCCTTTAGCCATTTTAGAGCTCCACCAATCTTTTTTTTCAGCCGCACGTGGTCGCTGAAATTGCACGGCAAAAAGCGAAAGAGAGCGCATGGAGGGTGGAGGGTGGAGGGTGGTACTGGGTGGAGAAGGACGCCAAAAGGTAGACTCACATGCTCGGCGCTGTTTGCTCATGTAAATCGAGCACGCCCCTTCCCCGCCCCTCCCCCTTCGGGTGGGGAGTTTATTAACGTTTGGTTTTGGGCGCCCGCCAACATTTTCGACTCGATGACGGCAAACATTTACATTTACATTTACATTTACATTCTGCTTGTTGTCATCGGTCACTGGGCTCCGTTTCGCGGCTTAGGTAACGGGATTTAGAGGCGGCATTCCCTCCCCCCTTTTCGGGGGGTGATTTTCGCCTACTACTAACTTTGGCAATGTCTAAGGTCAACTTAAGGGATCTTTCTTTATACTTTTTGGGATTTATTTTACTTTTAAGATCAAGTTGGTATTTGTTTATATAAATTTAGAATTAAGAGTTTATATAGTATAGTTTTTTGAGTATTTTTTTCGTAAGCTTTATACACTCTTAAGGTGTTTATAACCCTTTTAGTTTGATGGATTTCTATAGGAACTATCGTTTATTTTTTTGGGACTTATAGAATTATAAAAACTAGATTTTATACTAATTAAGTTGTTCCTTTAGCAAGGATTCTATCTACTAAAGGTTATAATAACCTATTCAGTTTATGGATCTCTGAGAGATCTCTCTTTCCTCTTTTGGAATTTAGAGAATTTAGTTAAAATTTTCCTTCAGCAAAGACTTTACCTACTTAAAGTTATAGTAACACCTAAAATGTAATGGATTTTGAAAGGATTTCTTGATCTTCCTTTGATATTTATAGAATTTAAAAAGGGTTGTCCTTTGGTAGGGACTCTACACTTTCAGATTGATGGATCTCTATGGGATTTCTCGTTTCTCTTCGGGAAATTTATAGAATTTGATTCGAATTTTTCCGCACAATTTAATGGATCTCTAATAAATCTCTTGATCTTCTTTTCGATAAATGGATCTCTAATATAAAACTCTCCCTTATTCCACTTGTACTTTCTTTGATTTTTCCATCATTTTCCCAAGAAAGTTATACCTACCCAGCAGGCCTGGCACAACCCTTCCAGTTCATATTTGAACCCGAATCAAGTCGTACATCTCATTCCGCCGCATTCATAAAAGTAGTAAATCTATCTAACTTTCGTTAAAATTTGTTTAAAAATATACCCAAAGTCGTTTCCTGGCTATATTTTCTATTGAAAATGCCTCACCTAAAATTTATATTTACCATTTTGATGCTGATGTGTGTCCTGCGAGGCCTGGAAGGATATCGCTCCGCCAGGCCCAATGACTGGCAGGCTGCTTACGATGATGAAGACAACAAATTTTATGAAGACTTTGGACGTTTAGACAGAAGTCTATCGGAGGCTGGCGATCCCAACCAGGAAGTGGCTATCGCCGGTGGTAATGGCAACGTAAACGTAAACGTAAATGGAAACGGAAACGGAAATGGCGCCGGTTGCAATGGCGGCGGCGAGGATGATCTAGCCAAATCCTGTAAGACTGGTGCCAAGTGCAGCATCTCCTCGCTAAACCGCAGCGAGGGCAAGATGACTGCCTCCGGATTTGCACAGAAGGCGGCCCAGGAGGCCAAGGCGGCCAGCGATGCCCAAGTGCCGGCCGCTGAGGCTGCCTCATTCCAGGCCAAATGCGAATTGGCCGGCAAGGCCATAGAGTCGGCCAAAGGAGCCGAGGCTGTGCTTGCCGGCAAGCAAGAGATTTTGGAGCAGGCTCGCCTGGAGCTGATCGAGGCCGAGGCCGAGGTGGCCAGACTCTCGGCAGCGATGCGTTGCATCCAGGAGAATGCCGAATTGGCCGTCAGGGCTGCCCATGAGCTCCAGGCGGAGCTGAATAATGTCAAGAATTTGATACGCGAGGCGACCAAAAATGTGGCCAGCATGCAGTGCGTGGCCAAGGGAGCCCAACAGGAGCTGGTCGAGAAGACCAACATTTTGAAGGCGGCCAAGTTTCGGGCCGAGAATCTCAATCGCCAGCTGGCCGAGGCCAAGGCGGACTTTGACAAGACCAAGATGTCCGCCTACCGGGCGGTCTGTGCCGCCGTCGAGGCCAAGCAGAAGGCCCAGCGCCCAAGAAGGATGTCCTGGCTGTATTTCGGTGATGACTCCTTTGATTTCGATGATATGCGATAGATGCGCCGCACAGTTAAGGGCGCCCAGCATGCATCTCTTCCAACCGGAGGAGATTCCGTGTTCCTGTTTTGCTTTTGTTTCAAATCTATTGTTATTTCTGTTTCGGTTTTTTATTGGTTTCCAAACACTCATAAAGAGGGGGAGATGCATGTGTGGGAAAGGAGATTTCTATTTACTGAAAGGGGTCACTATAGTTTGCTTTGACAGAAAAGTCGATCCTAAAGTAAGATGAGTAACGCACACACATTTTGCGGGCTTGCAACACTGTGTAAACTGGGAAGGTTCTGGCTAGAATTTCTCCCATCATTCGATCTACCCAAATCCCTTTTAATAAGTAATAAGAAATAATAATAAAATAAAAAAAAATAATAAAAAATATTAATAAATAATAATACAAAATA
>VNJY01005494.1:0-29481 GCA_008042715.1 Drosophila bocki
GTGTTCAACCAGTTTTCTCGTTTTGGCGATAGGTCGATAGGTTCACCTCAAAAAGTTATCGCCAAGGTTGCCATATTGTTGGTGGAACGAAACAGCCAGTTAAAAATACTTATAAAATATAAATGAATACATTAATAACTTTAAAGGACCGCCAAAATGGTTGTTTATAAATAGTGCTATTTAATGTGATTACTTAAATGGTCCAAATTAACCAAATAATTATTTGAGACCACCGGAATTAAAACTGTGAAAAGTGTGGCAGCATCTTAGGTGCCTGGATTTGCTTAATTCTACCATTTTTTGCCTTTTTCTGGCTTAGAAAAAGGGCAATTGTAAATATAATAGGCAGTACTTTACGTTGTTTGCTTATTACCAACAACACAAGTTAGCTGCTTGAGCAGTGAGAAACGATGAGAAATCGAAACATCCGATAGCAGAAATTTGCCGAAAACCGGAGCAGCTAAAAACCAAAACGGTTCGTTTTCGCCCAAAACGAAATCGAAAAAATTTTACGATTACCGGAGCAGGCCTGTATATTCGAAAGCCTGTTTAGGCTCCTAATTTTTCCCAGTGCCTTTGCCTGTCGTGAGTATACGATCTCCCCCTGCTTTTCCGATCCTCCTCCTACTTCCTCCTCCTCCCCTCTCGACTGCTGCTTTTTCGCTTTTTTCGCTGACGTTTCGCCGACATCGTTTATCGTTTCGGATGCTCGATTAAAATTCTTTACGTCATTTAGATAACGAAGTGCTCTGGGCCAGCAGCAGCAGCAGCAGCAACAATTTCGCGGGCTAAGCAACCATTGGAGCTGAAGCCGACTCGGTTTCAGTCTTACTTCTCCTTGGTTTTTTTTTAGATTTTTGCATTGCATTGCTGATAAAATATGATAGAACGCAAACACAGGCGTCTCATGCCTAGTAACCCAGTAAACTTGGCATGCCCCCTGCTCTCTCTCTCTCTCTATCTTTCCCCTCCACTGGGAATTCTGCATCTCCAAGTGAAGTGGGTGCAGTCGAAATGGGTCTATGGACAGCAGGAATACCCATTAATGCAGCAATTTAAACATTCAAGCAGGTGTGATCGCTGAATTGGTGTTGGGTGTGTGCCGGTGAATAATGAATAAATTAAGCGAGAAGGCCAAGGATTGAGCCAAAAGGTATTTTAATAGCAGTAAGTGGGTGAATTATAACGATTATTATATGTTACAGCGACAATTTTATATGGTTTTTGAAGGGTATGAAGAGTTTTGATTGAAGATATTTATATTTTTGGGGCTATAATTTAAAGAAATAAATATATTTCTGGCTTATAAACCTTTTTTGTGAGCAGAATTTAAAGGGAATGTATAATATTTTATTCAGTTTTAAAGTCATTATAATATATTTTTATGTTTTTAAGTATTTATTTGTATTTATCTTGAATTTTTAGGTGATTAAGGAATTGATTTCAAGAAATTAAATATATTTTAAAAATAGAATTGACATACATATTTACTTTCATTTTTATTTATTTATGTTTTTTTAAGTATTTATTTATTTTTATTTAAATTTATATTTATTTAAGAATTATATGTATTTCTAATAATAACTTACATATTTACTTTCATTTTCCTTTGCATATTTCCCTATAAATCTAATGTTTTCCCCTGCCTTAAAGGCGTTTTCCTGGCTTTCCTTTTGCAAATTGATTTCCTTTTTTGTCAAAATTCAAATGCATTGCCGCTGCGGTTTCCCTTTTCGGATATAGATCTGCATATATACATATATATTTACATATATACATATATATGTATATCTATATCCGTGAGGGTCTATCTAGGAAATCACTGAATGCATCTGCAAGATACATTATGCGGTATCTGCAGTGCGCTCGTAAATTCACTTTTCCTGTCCGTCGATGTTGTTCACCGGCGATTGTCACCGAAGTTGTCCGGTTGTCCGGTTGTCGACTGTCGGTTGTTCCTGTCATGCAAGTCTGTCTGTCAGCATTCTGGCATTTGCATAGATCGGGAAATAAAACTACATAAAAAAAAACATTGCAAATAAAATACAACAAAAATAAAGGAAAAATCAAAACCCTGACATCTAAGCTGTAAGCTGCCGCCGAGAGCGATGCTGTGGAACACAAATTAATAAATAAGCCACATTTGTGCTGTGCACGTGCTAAACACTTTAGTTGTGACAGATGCAGTTGCAATTAATAGCATGCATTAAGCTAACAAGCTACACTGAGCAAAAAGTATGCAAGTTAAGACATTTGGAAAATTATATTTTATTTTAATTTGATTAAAAATTGCAATGGTTTCTAGCCAATTTTTGACTTAAGAGCAAGGTTTTTCCTAGAAATAAATTTAAATAACTGTAACTGTACTATTAAAAATTGGTAATAATACAAATTTTAAGTTTATTAAACTTTAAAATAAGTAAAAAATATTCCAAAATATTTTCATTACATATTCATAGTTTTTTTTTTTTTGCTAATTTTAATTGACTGCCTTGGAAGCTTCTGACTAAAATGGTATAAACAATTAATAATCACAAATAAATAAAAAAAAACTCTAACCCATTAAATTACAAATATTTCATATTATTTTCTTGACATTTAATTTAATAGCTAACTTTTTCGTTCTCTATATTTTTTTCTTTACTTTAAATATATGTAAATAATAAATATGAAAACATATTGGTTAAAATTCAACTCATTTGTAGGTTAAAAACATATATATAAATAATAAAAGTACCAAGCTGAATCTTTAAATACTTTAAATCTGAAATATATATCAAATATAATAAATATTTAATATCTTCCAAGAGAATTTTTAATTTAATTATAATTTTTTATTTTATTTTTGATAATATCCTAGTACGACAAGGCATACCTTATATTTATTGCTCTAGTAAAAATGTATTAAATTAAAATCAAAGCCTTTATTTCACCCCCTAATGCACAAAATCGATCACAAAATAAGCATTTAGCCTGCAGGGCCTTGAATTATATTTAATATTCTGCACCATAAACTCCACTAGCCAGTGTAAACTCTATCCCTGAGTTTAGAATACCTGCCAAAAGGTAACCCAATGCCTCGTAATGGGCAGATGCACTCAAGCCGAGGTCCTTATTAGCGATTAAATGTCTCCAATTATCCCAGGAATATTCCCAGTGCAGGTGGTAGATATTATTTCCGAATATGTGCGTTATAAATAGTGTCTTTCCATCAACTGTCAATCAAATGGTAATTCTAATTGCACTGCAACTGCATAAATTTTGCGGCGTATCTTAAAGATACAGGGAGAGACATGGCACCGCTGCCGTTGGAATTAAGTCACGTATTTAATCAGCTAAACAGATTCAGCAACAAAGTCGGAATTGGAATCGGAATCGGACTCGGCCCGGCTTTTCCATTTACCATTTCCTATTTTCCCCCGATCCAGAGATCCCATTTCGATTCCGTCTTTTATATATATATAATTTTTTTTTGCAGCGCAAATATCAAATCTCATTGCGAATAAAAAGTTTTTTGTATAATCTGCAAGGACTTGGCTCTCTTGACATTTCGCACGCGCTCTCCAACAAGCAAATTACGTGCTTGGAAAAGCTTTGGAAATGCGCTAAGAAAATCGGAGAAAAGCGTAAGGGCAAGGGTGCCCTGCTATGCTCTCTCTCTCTGTGTGTAGTCATATGCCCAATGGCATTTAGACGTTTTGACATTTTTGTTAATGGCATAAGCATCAAATTACAAACAAGTCAGCAAAGGCAGGCAGCAGCAGCAGCAACAGTAAGAATCTATTCGCCGACGGCCAGTGAAGGGTTTTCCACTCAACACACATACTTGCACACATACTCGCACACAACAAAGGCCAGAGGAAAATCTCGGCTCGGCTGGAAAAACTTTAATCCGAGGCAAACAAACAATCTGGCGGAGCGAACGGTAAACAAGCGCCAAGTGTAATGTCTAGAGTTAACCCTGAAACCCAGAACGTCGAAAGACGAGCTCTACTCTATGTGTGTGCGTGTATTTGTGGCTGTCAAACTGTAAATGGAAAATGGAAAATGCACTCTCAAGCCTTTTCTAATTGTTCTCAGCGAATGAGCATGCAGCTCGCCATTCGCACTCTTACTTTATTTATTCAAGAGCCTCGGCAGATCTCATTTCATGTTCTTTGGGTGGCTTTCAGGAAGCGCTCTGACCAGGCAACCAGAAAAGTTCACAACAAATGATGGCTTTGGAGGTAGGGTGGTGTGTGTATTGTGTGTGTGTGTGGCACATTGTACTAAAAATAAACATTTCTCAAACTCATTCTTCTAGCAATTGCAAGGCACCAGCACCAGCAGCAGCAGAAGAAGTGGAGTAAATAAGAGTCCCGAATTGAAAAGTTGATTTGAAGCCAAAGAAAAGCCTAAAGGCGAATCCTGAATACCCTTAAGAAATACATACAAAAAGGTTTTGAAAACAATATAAACAATGGAAAATTAAGTAAAATGTAGGAAAATCTAGAAAAAATCAAGTAAAATATATTAAAACCTAATCAAAACTAGCAAAATCTAGGGAGTAACATTATAAAATTTATATTCAACAGCTAGAAAATACGCTGAACAAGCTAAAATGTATAATTACAAATTATCAAGTTAATATTTTAATTTTTTTTATATTATTAGTTAGTATTATAAATTTAAAAAATTAAAATATAATAAATGTATAATACTAATATTAATAAATATGTCTGAAAATCTAAGAAATACCATTTTTTTTTCATAAATAAATAAACATAAGTATATATTATAAATAACAATTATATTTTCAAAACTGAATTTAACTTAAAAAGTTTCAACAGAATAGAAAATATTTTTGGAGTTTTTAAGTATAATTTTGTATTTTTTATTAATTTGTAGAAACCCAGTTGAGTCTAAAATTCAATTAATATCAAGTTAAAGTAATTAATATTTACTGCTAAGTAATCAAAATCATAAAAATTTTCAAATCAAATCTATAAGTTTATAAATTTTAAAATAAGAAAATATAGCTCGAAAATTGCAAGTTTAATAAATTAATGTTTATTGCTGAATAATGGCAAAAATACACATTTCAAGCTTTCTAATTGGTAATAAATATTAAAATAAAATATATAAATAAAATATTAGAAATAGAATAATAAATATAAATATTTAGATAAATATTTAAAATTATTTTCAGGTAATTTGCCGAATTTGTATATTTTTTCTACCTTTTTTTTACTACAAATAGTTGTACATATATTTTATACAAAAATATTTTAAATTTTGTTATATTTTTAAATAGTTTAAAAATATTTTTTAGTATTTCTATGACACATAGAAAATTTAAACTACTCAATAAATAATTTTAAACAAAAGCCCGACGACTAACTCCTAACTTTATTAAATGACTCACGACCTCTCTACATTTTTCAGGCATTACATCTCTTGAATATTTCTGTAATATATAGTAAACTCTATATAGTATAAATCTAAAACCAAATCTGAATCACAGCTTTTTCCTGGCAGTGCAGGACGGGCTTTTTTTGCTTTGCCTGTGTTTGTTGGTTTGCTGGCCTGCTGGTTTGTTTATGTGTTTGTCGGTCTATTTGTTTGTTTGTTTGTTTCGTTTGTCTCTCTGCTGGTTTATTTGTTTGTCGCCGCTGCTCCCGCTGAGGCTGCAGCCTCAGAGGGCGATCGGGTTACGGTTAATGAAGTCAAGGATGACATTGTAGCAAATGCATTCGACTTGGCTTGGCCCCCACGCTTACGTTTTTAATTTCTCTTTCTTATTTTTTTTTTTTTTGTTATTTTTGTTGTTGTTTATAAACCAAGCTCAGCTTGGCTTAGCTCCTTTGTTTGGCGGTTCCTGGAGTATCCGATGACCAGCGGGGAATAGCGTGCAAATATAGAGAATAGCGAATCTTTCTCCCACTGACCGTGACCAAAGGCCTAGAAAACAGTTAGCCAAATGACAAAGGCCCCCCGGGAGGGGGACAGGCAATGGTTAACCGGTGTAATATAGCCATAAGTCTTGCCAGAACTTCCTTGTTTTTGGGCTTACTTTATGGTATATGTATATTTTAATACGTATTTTTTAAAACGTATTTTTTAATCTATATATTCCTAGTATATATTTGTTAATGTGTACTTTTTATTACTTTATATATTTTTTACTAAATATTTTCTACTGTATTTTTAACTGAATTGTATTGTACTGTATTTCTTACTATATTTTCTACTGCATTTCTTACTGTACTTCTTACTATATTTCCTACTGCATTTCTTACTGTATTTCTTACTGTATTTCTTACAGTATTTCTTACTGTATTTTTTTAATGTATATATTTTTTATTCATGTATTTGTTTTCCTCGGTATATATTTTTTTTAACTACATATTTTCTATTTCTATTTTTTACCATATATTTTTGACTTTATATTTTTACTGTATATTTTTTACTTTATATTTTATATTCTATATTTTTTACTGTATTTTTTTACTGTATTTTTTTATTTATTTAATTTCCACTATATATTTTCTATTTCCTATATTTTCTATTTATTTTAATAATCATCTTTTTACTGATAAACCTTAACACATGAATAATAAGTTGATTCATCTTTGTGGCATTCCAGCACTTGTGTAAATATTATTTTAGTGATTGAGCCGTTACATTTTGTAATCTCATTAATGAAGTCTAAACTTAGTTGTACTTTCCCAAAGCAATCTTTCCCCTCTAAGCAGTCTCTTTGAACATTTCACTTTCTTTTGTCAATTTTCCTGAAACTCGTTTGTTTTCCCTGAGGCTCCTCCTGTAGCTTTGCTCTCAAAAGTGTAAAATTCTTTCAACGCTCCTCATCGTGCGAGGCTTATCAAGATAATTATTCTATTCTTAGACGGACAACTTATCGCCTGATGCCTGACGCCAGTCCTCTTCTCGCGGCTTCCTAAATTAAGATGTTTGTGCAAATTAATTGGTCGCTGGCATCATTATTACAACAGCGACAAACAATTAGCCTAGATTTGTGCAACGCAACTCGAGAGTTGAACCGCATCGAGCCTCATCCGAGGCAACAGCAGCAGCAGCAACTGCACTTTCAATCTCTGCATCATCGCCGTCATCTCTGGGGCGGCACAGCTGCATTCCTCGATATCAAGCCAAGGCAATTGTTGTCACTTGAGAGGAGCAATTAAATGGAGATGGGGGACACCCCGATTGAAATGAATTGCCATTGAAGAGGGCACACGCATATATCCAAGATATATCCCCCAGACCCATGTTATATACCCAAGCCCTAGCGAGAGGCGATCAATGGGTTTTCTTCACATTTTTCCCCCCTAAGATTCTTGGACTTACCACCATAACTGAGATAGGTGCCGCGGGTTTCGATCTCCTTGGGCCAATCGAGGGCCATCAGGGCCGCCAGCACCCATAGGGCTGCCCTCAGGCGGCGTTCCATTGCGGATGCGGATGCAAAAGTCGATACGGATACGCGAGCTTTGGGAAAACTAAAATTCGACGGGGGAAGTAAGAATGATATAACGGAGAATGGAAATTCTCCAGTCTTTGCTTATTATTCACAAAAAAAAATACAGCTTATGGAAGGCGCAACATTTTCAGCTTCTGTTCTGTACTTTTTCACTATATTTTGGTGCTTTTTGGTTCAAAAGTGGCGCATAAAAATCACAGCATGACACGCAGGACACAGAAAAAGAAGGCCAGCGGCGACACTTCCGCTGGCAAACTGAACGCATTAACAACAACAACAAAGAGAGCAACAAAAAAGAAGGATACTTTAACAAACATTTCCGCTACAAATGAAAGCAATGAAGGGGGCGCCACACGCCCACTTAAAACCCACACACACACAGAGAGGTCGAGAGAGTACCCACTAGTCCAGTCCAGTCCAGTCCGGACTTCCGTCTTGGTCTATGCCAGGGAAGGGAGGGGTTAGGGGGGAAAGCAACAGCGGGTTTACACTTGGAACTCTCGGAAAAGGGGTTCATGAGCAAGAAAGTATCGAAAATGTCGCAATATTTTATGTATTAAACTTAAAAACATTAAAAAAAATTAAATTTCAAATAAAAATATCGATTTTTCGAAAAAAAAACATCTAAACAAAAATGTGGAAAAAATTCGATAAATCAATAAACACATTAACGATGTATCGCATGTATATCGGTGCGTTAAATAAAGTATCGATTTTATTATAAAAAAATTGATGTATTTTACGTTGACTATAGATTTTATTAATAAGATTTAAGCCTAAATCTTTGATAACTTCTTTATATTTATTTTTGAAAATTAGAGAGAAAATTAAAACTTAGTTTAGCTCCTTCACAGACATACTTCGATATATTATATAGAATTTAGATATATCGCACTTATAACTATGTTAAAATATAAATTTAAAATCGATTTTAGCTACAGATATCGATAAAATATCGGTATATGAATCCAAGGGTATTTTTTGAATTCCAGAGAATTTTGTTTAACTTTAAATTAAAATTGGAAAAATATGTATAACATAATTTTCCACAAATAAAATATTAATTTTTTCCCCTCCAAAATTGTTCTCTGTGTAAACACCAAGTCAGATATGTCCTGAACCTAGTGGCATTAAGTGTTTGCTTAATTTTAAATAAACGCGACCAGCGTTTCGCACCATTCTTGTTCAAGGACGAGGACAAGGCCCCCCTGCCAGGAGCAGCAGCAGCCTTCATCAGCATTCAATTGTGGGATTTCCATTCAAAAAAAAAAAGGATACTCCCACTCCTATTTTTACTTCCACCTCTCTGTGGCCTTTTCTAAGGGTGTCAAAGATGAAAATTGAGCCATAAAATGACACATTTTCTTTGAATGCGAATGCGAGAGTCTGAGAATGACTTGTAGACCTTCGCCGGGTATTACGTAAGCCTATCTTGGTTCGATCCGCAACGATCTGCAACTGACTCATTGTCAATATATATAGCATCGTGTCTTGGCCAAAAACGTGACCAATTAATACCCCTTTTAGATTACCATTTCGAATGAAGAGTTTTGGATTCACATGGATCAGCGTTTTCGTTTTTTTTTTTGGGTGTGTGCAAATTTTTCTCAGGGAAACATGCAAAATGTCTCGCATAAATTACAACAAATTGCTGGAATTTGTGTATTATTTTTATTATTATATATATTCCACACTGTCGGGGTGCCACCGTGTGAGACCTAATGAACTTGAACTTGGGATATTTATGTGTGGCAGTGCCAAGCAGTGAGGGGAATATATATATATATAAATATATATATATAGAAAGATATATATGTATTGTAGAGCGAGGGCTGGACATCTGCAAGTCGAGTGGCTGCCTTTTTTTTTGTAGTTTCTTTGGAGCGGCAACTCGTATCGGTATCTGTGAGATACGCGCCTAAAAGCTTTGTTGTTTATGCTGCTTGGGTTTACTTTTTTTTTTGGCAAGATGCCTGCATTTTTCAATTATTATAAAGCAACAAAAAAGAAATAAGAGAAAAACAGAAAATAAAAGTTGCTCCCCGTTAAGCATTTTGTATGTATGTTTCAATTAACCGGGCATTAAAGGAATGCTTTTAGTAGTTGTAGTTTGTCCAACGGAACGGTAAGTGGTCGCCTGCAGCGCGGCCAAGTTTCTCGATTTCTCAGTTTCTTGGGGGATCGGACGGACTGGGTCTCGGGTTACCCAACGTTATGTTACGCATAATAATTGGCGAATTGCAGCCGAGCCGCTGTTAGCACAATTTAAGCAACGAAATTTTCACACACAAAACAGCACAACAAACTGAACTGAACACAGAAAAAAGCCGCTAACGAGATGCAGACTCTTCTCCATTCAACCAATCTGCATTTATTCAGAGGAACCAAGAACCAAGAACCAAGAGCCAGGAGAGCCGCCAGCCAGCCAGGCAACAGGAGTTGTGTTAATGATGAGTTTTCGGAGTCATTAGAAACTCAAATTGCGGCCAAGCTATTTTAGCCAAACTCCTTCACCGCCTCCATATTAACAGTCATTAAAATTAATGATGCATATATAGCCATAGTCAGTCATAGTCCGTCAGAGTCGCTTGTTCTAAAAGTAAGCGCCCTGCTCAGTGGCTGCCAAACTGCAGGGCACAACAAAAAGATGCATTCAGTGGATGAAAAAAAAGGCGAGGAAAGCTTTTCTGGATAATTTAGGAAGGAATTTAAGAGGTCTGAGAGAGAGCAGGAGGAGCAACTTAAGCAACCTGCATTAAATTTATATTAAAAATAAATTATTTAAAAAGTACAGCCATGATTTTAAGAAGCTTAAATATTGAAATTAAAGAAAGAATAATTAATTCAATAAATAATAATGGATTTACTATAATGAAAGTATTAAATAAATAAATAAGTATTACATTATATAAATATACTTTAAAAAAACAAAATTAATGTGTAATGAATTTATGTCATTATTTGGGAGGCTTAAAAAATTATTTAATGGGTTTTTGAGAGAATGATTTAATAATTAAATTCAATTATTTCATTATTAAAAAACCATTATATCATTTTTTAAGCCTTCCAAAATGCATTATAAATTAAATTTCTTTTGTAAACTATAGTTCTATAGTTATACTTTACTTTCATTAATATAATTCATTATTAAATGATTTTTTGGAATTTTATTATAAAAACATTTTCTTAAAAAAAAAACATTATATACATTTTTTTAAGCCTGTTTAGAATTTTGTATAAAAAACATATATACATAATTTAATAAATAACAAATGATAATTTTACAGCATTTTAAATGTAAATAAAACAAATAAAAACAATCTACACTAAATTTCAAGAAAGAAATTAATTTATTAAGACGCTATACAAATAGTTTGAACAGCTTTAGTAATGATATATTCAAAAACTTCTGCCTTAGATCTTATTTCTAGAGCACATTTCCTATAATTTTGTCATAAAGACCTTCTAAAAAACAACCAAGATAAGATAGAGTAACTAAACTTCCCACTTAAAAAAAAAAACTGCATAGAACTATGAGCAAGCTACGAGAAATGCATTAATTAAACAACATTATCTAATATTTACTTTAAGCAAAAATAACAATGCCATCGAAAATGTTTCCTTTGAAGATTCCAAAACTCGCAGAATGTCCCAAATTCTGGCTAATAATAATAATATTTAAATAAATAAGAGAAAATAAATGCTGAGGCTGGCAAAAAAAAAAAAAAAAAACAAAAAAGAAAAGAAATCAAAGCTTTTCCCACAAGCAAGACGATCCATCCAGCCTGACATTATGCCATTATATTGTGCCAAGCGAAGCAAATTGCATTCTTTGGGAAGACAGCTGAAGAAATGAGGGCCAGGAGAAGAATTAAGAATTACAAACTGTGGAATTCCAGTTCCAGAAACTCACTCGCAACTCCAAAAACTCTGAAATTGGGACCAAAAATAGTCTCTCGGTTCGTTTCATATTTGGCTTGTGTTGTATTGTATTTTTGTCAGCCCCCGTCGGGAAATTTGTCAGCGCTCACACTTGGGTTTCCCTGGATTTTCCAAGGCTTTACCTTTGCCCCTCTCTACTGGTTCTATTTTTGGGCAACGAAGCTAATCGAAGCGGGGAGCAGGAGCAGGAGCGAGCGAGCGATCAAGTGAGCAATCAGTGTCAGAAATATTTAACATTTTTCCCTCTGTCTGCCGTCTGCCAGTGTTTGCTTTGCTTTAGTGGCCAAGAGCCAAGCTGAGATTTATTTGCCCAATCTCTCTGCGGCTCTTCTAACTTGTCTGATTGAGATTTACGACCTGGCAACAGGCGACAATCGCAATCACAATCACAGAACAGAACAGACCCGAACAGCATTAATGGCATCGATGGCAGCCACCTCAAATGCAACCGCAACTGCGGCAAACAATGACACGAAACGAGAACCACAATTAATAACCAATGACAAATATTTGGCCCGCAACTGAGAGCTGCCTGCTAGCTGGGCAAACACATTGTTGGCAGATTATTCATTAGCATTTTGGCCAAGCGAAGCGATCGCCGTGCAAATCAAATTTTAAATGCTCAAACAATTTAGTGCAACTTTCAAAATGGCTGGGAAATTGACTTCAGGAGAAACTTGATTAAAATTTAAGACAATTTTAAGAGAAAAGAGGGCTAAAATTTGGCTTTCGTAAAATGATATAAGCGATCATCAATTTTAAATCAATTTTAAATAAAATAATACAAAGTTATTGGCTAAAAGCAAATTTATATTTATTTTTTAAATAAGATAATACAAAAATAATGGATAAAAGTAAATAAATAAAAAGTTTAAGTAATATTTTGTTAAGGTAGTGCAAATAAATCAAAGTTTTATATTAATTTTATATATTTATTTAAAAAGAAATCATATTTTTAAATGATTTAAGAAGAAATACAATTTTTTAAATTAATTTTACAAATTTCTTTAAGAAGAAATCAAATATTGTATTAAATTTTACAAATATCTTTAAGAAGAAATCAATTTTTTAAATGAATTTTACAAATTTCTTTAAGAAATCAAATTGTTAAATTAATTTTACAGTTTTTAAAGAAGAAATCAAATTTGTAAATAAATTTTACTAATTATTTTAAGAATAATTCAAATGTTTAAATTAATTTTACAAATGTCTCAAATTTTTAAATTAATTTTACATTTATTTTTAAGAAATAAAATTATTCAATCAATTTTAAAAATTTCTTAAAAAGAAATGTTTGGTTAAAATTTTAACAAATTAAGACGGAAAGATTTAGCTTTAAATTGTATTTACTACTTAAAAATCCTGAGGAATTCCACAATATTTGAGAATCTATTAAATTTTCAAGGAATATGAACAGCAAACATTTGGCAAATATTGTTGGAAATATAAAAACATTTTTATGGCATTTTTCAGTGATCGTAAGACACATTTCTAATATTAAACTTAATTGTTAAAATGGAAAAAATTCTAGCCAAGAGTTTCTTAACTGCCCTTTAATTGACTCAACAAATAAATAACATAAATTACAAATTTTTAGAAATACTTTTATGGGCTTGAAAATATGGTTGAAAAACAGTTGGCATTTAATTGTTTGGAAATTTATGTTTTTTGTCTTAAAAATTGTACTTAAATTCATGATTCATGATTTTTACTAGTAATCATTTATAGGTATATTAAAATATATACATAAAAGTTTGTATAAAAAAGTAAATTTTTTATTTTTTATATATTTTATACATTTTATATATTTTAAAGATTTTATAAATTATATATTGGTAGCTTGCAAACTATTTTCCTTTCAATAAGGACACTAAAAACTTGTCAAATATTTAATAAAATCATTTAATAAAAAACAAATATTAGAAAAAAATAAAACTGACTGAGAAACTCAGAAAAAAAGCAAACAAAACATTTCCAAAGCCAAACTTTAACATTTTCTCTAAAGATAAAAATGAAATTAGATTTTATCCTCTTTTTCATTTCATCTTTTTTATGTAAAAAAAAAGTTAACTGATGAAATAGTCTCGTTTTAAATGATTGATAAAATCACACACACACCACACACTTTGATAAAGTTTTCTCTATTCAAATGAGAAGTCTGGGAATCCAGGAAATAAAATCCACCCGATACCAGATTCTACAAAGATGACGTTAAGCCCTAAAAAACCAACAACGTAAGGCACTTTACGAGCCCCAAAAGCAAATACGGAAAACAGAAGAGAGAGATAACTCCGGAGATCACAAAAACACAGAACAGAGATGACCGAGGATTTGCTTTTTTGCGCACACCAAAAGCTGATTTTTAGCACGTTTAAAAAATGTTAAAAAAATATATATATTTTACACTTGACTTGAAGAAGTGTTTCTCAAAAACCGTTTTTCTGTTTTTTGTTTTAGAACTGAGAGTGGCGACGGCAGGAGGAGGATGTGCTGTCTTTGGGCTCCACAAAGCTAAACTCGCGCCAAACGTAACGCACACGCAAACGCTTCACGCTGAACTGACTGAGGCGGCGGCGGCGTTGGCCGCGTTGACGTTGGAGCAGGCGTAGCGGAAAAGCGGAAAAGCCAAAGCCACCAGCCGAGCGCCACCCGAGCACAGCCGAACGAGCCGAAGCTGGGGCAAAGCTCGGCGAATGTGCATCCGTTACACGGAGCCAGCCAACCAGGTGAGCTCTTGGCCGCGCAACATGTTGCCGAATGTTGGTCGTGTCGCCGCTGCTCCTGCGGCAACATGTTGCCTTGGCCACGAAGATTTTTCGCTAAAATTTTTTGTTATTTGTTGTTGTTTGCGCCTGCGCCAAGGTCTCAAAATCCGACAAGTTTAAAACAAAACAAAAAATTATAATAAAATGTTAGAGATACGAAAGAATCAAGGCAACAAACTAATCAACAAACAACATCAACGGAAATGGCGCGACTGGCTTTTCACTTTTCCCTTGCAACACACACACACAAACAAAGCCCATCAGACATGCACAGCTCCCCCGAGGGGTGGAGGGGGAGGGTTGGTAGTGAGGGGAAAAGGGCCACCATTGTTTGCTGTTATGATTTTTTATGATTTCAACAGCTTTTTTCCTGTGTCTTGGTGGGAGAAAAGGGTATCCACGAATGGGGATAAGGTTGGTTTTTGTTTGGGGAAGAAAATTTATAAATTATATATAATAAGAAAATATTTAAATAACATGTACCTTATTTAGGGATTTACAAATTTTTATGATTTCTTGGCACAGATTATAAATTAATAAAAATAAAAACGTTTTAAAGGTAGGCCAGCGATATTTCTTTGCTTAAAAATAATTTGTAGTGTACTTGTTAGCAACTTTTCATTAGGTCCTTGATAAGTGGAAACTGAGGTTTATATATTGTACTATTTCATGTCACTTCGTTTATATAAAATGTAATATTTTAAATTTATTTGCATATATTTGCTTACTATTGATCTGAATCTATTATTATTATTATTAAATTATTATTTTTATATATTATTATGTTTATTTTTACATATTAATATATAAAATAAGCTGTCTTAGGCCCATTCCCTTGGCCATGACTAATTTGTATGACAAATAACCCAGCACTCATGTTCACTTTGCCTTGACTTTAAATACAGCTCTTTTGTCATTGCATTTTTCTATTCAGCTGGCAAATATTTATGGCTCATGGAAAATGATTTAAGGCATTTGTGTCTGCAGCAGCTAATAATAAACAAAATGCATGTGCTTTGAAATAGTCTTGGCAAACAAAAAATTAGGAGAAACCAGCATAGCAACAACGGAGATCTAACTCAGTCAAAAAATGGTTATAAATAATTATAAAAAATTATGTAGCACTTTAAAATTATTAAATATGGAAATACTATATGTATTTATTTTATATAAAATATAAATACCATATTAAATAGGATATAGGTTTATGAGACTTTCTTTGAATATTTTAAAAAATATATCATATAATAATGATATATTTTTAAAAATATATATAAATATATATTCATTAGAAACTTATATAAACTTAAAAATATAAGTTCATAAGAAAATGCAATTAAAATTACTACTTTAAGTTTTATATAGTTTCCATTTCAATATTTCACTGTTTAAATATTTTAAAAGAAAATATATTTACTTTAATTATTTTGTGTATAGTTAGTAATATTATAATTAGAAATAAAACTATTTATAATTTAATAGATTATTATTTTATTGATATAATAATATGTAAATATGAATATATTTATTTATTATTTATTGTTCATCTCTTAAAAAGGGTATCCTTGGTGCCTATCTACTCATTTCTTTTTTCTACCATTCTATATTTTGTCTTTCCTTTTTTTTAGCTTGTTGTGCCCGTCTTTCTTGGCTTAATTTTCGCCCTTTTTGGCGCTTGGCGAGAAGAGAAAAGCGAAAAGCGGTGGCTGCCTGGAAAATGCCAAATGGCAAATTCAATTTGCATATGTGGCTACCCAGTTGTTGTTGTTGTTGTTGTTGTTATTGTTGCTACTCCTTCCACGGACGCTGCCCACTTTCCTTGTCTATGTAATTTTTTAGTTTTGTAGCATTTTTATTTACTTTTGTTATACATTCATGTGGCTGCCATTTAGCACAGTTCAGGCAACTGAAGCTGCTAATTGACCCGCACAAAAATTGAGGGAACGCCACAGCGGGGGGAAGGGAGGGTAAAAAAGTGCAAGTTGTCTTGGCCAAATTTAATCAGCGAAGCCAATGCCACCGCAAAATCGCAATCTAAACTAAACATAGGAGCAGGAGAACAGGAACAGGAGCGATCCATAAATTCAGTTTTGAATACAGAATTACAAAAAAAGGGGGGGCATTTCCCAACCACACACATTGTGTGTTGTACTTGCTTGCATAATGATAAAAAACAGAAAAGCAAAAAACAAAAAAAAAAAAACAGAATTGTACACAATTCGGGCTTCAAGTGCAAGCTGTGCACAGCTTCCATTGACGCACTTTCGAAACCAAGTTTCGGATTTCAGAACACGACAGACATGCACACTCGCACACCCTTACAATGTATATAATAGCGGGTACACTTGTCAAAAATTGTTAACTAACGTCGAATTTAAAATCCAGAAATTCTTTAAAAGAGACCACTTCATTTCATTCCAGAGAGGTTAGAACCAGTTGGGAATTATAGTCAATTTTTTTGGCAAACTTTTTTTTAGGTCGAATTCGTCAAGGTTTTAATGAAAAATTTACCAGCAAAAAAGTAATTAAGAATTAAATTAAATTAAGAATGCAACTCAGATATAAAGCGCCCTAAATTTGAGAAAAAATAGAGAAATGAATGCTAAAAAAGTATATTAATGGTGCCTTGTCATTGAAACTTTTTCTTAAATTTAGAAAAAATGTTCTTTATCTTTCTTAATTGCAGAAAAATGTTCATAGACGATTTTTCTTAAATATACAAAAATATTTTTTACGAGTGTAACAAAACCCATCCCGCTTTGGGATGAAAGCATAAAAGCCCAAAGAGTGCAGGAAAAAAGCAAAAGCATAGCTGCTTTGCAGTCCACGAATTGCCTTCATTAACCCAAATGACACCAAACCGAAACTGAACAATCCGACTCAAGGTCTCTGACTAATGGCCGAGAATTATGAAAACCTCATAAAAATTACTAGATATTACCAAGAAATATAAAGAGAATTTCAAAGAGCTGTAAGATATTATCAGAAAGGAATTATATAACATCTAAAAATATAGACATTTCCTTAAGAGATGATGATTCCTGAACCCCAAAGCTATCATATTTTATAAGAAAATTCCTAAAAATCATGTTGTACCTTAAGAACTATCCCAACTAATTCCAACATATCCCTGGACTTTATGCCACCCAGTTTCAGCTCTTGGTTGTCCTTTGCCCTAGAGTCAAAGAGCGTGTGGAAAATTCATTAAATTTCCAAGGACACAACTTTTGGGCAGTGGCGGGCGGAGTCCTTCTTCCTATTTTTTTTTTTTCTTTTTTTGTGCGTGGCGCGAGCGACCTCTGACATTGCATTTAATCTCGTTGACAGCACTTAACACGCCCCCAAGTAGTAAAAGGGAGCTGGTAGCGGCAGGGGAAGCTGAGCGCCACAAGGACTCTGGATTCAGGATTCAGGATTCGGGGGTGGTTCCATGTTGTTCTTGCTAGCTGCAAGCAGATTATTTAAGTTTATAATACGCTTAGGGGTAATTTTAATCTGTTGCAAATTGTTTTTGCTGTTAGCTGTCGACACACTCTCCATGGGCACACAACAACACCAACATACACACACTTTCTGTGTGTGCTGTCAGGCCCCAAATCACCATCTATATAACATATTTTTTATCTCGTTGCGTTTCGTACTTTTGTGGCATATTTCATGGATATTGTAATCTGGTTTTTTGGTCTTCTCTTATTTTTTTTCGAGGGGGAGACAAGTGCGAGAGCTGCGGTGGCTAAAGTTGGTTTGTAATTTCACTTTTTGGTAGAACATTTTGTACTGTTTCGCACAGCAAGAGCTTGACATAAATTGGATTTGGTTTTGTTTTCTTTTTGTTTATAAGCTGATGCCGAATGTGTGTGTTCAGGGTCAGATTCTAAATGAATTGTAGGCCAGGGAATTATTTAAGAAAGTGAAACAGTGGAATGGAACATAACCACATCGATGGTTAAATAACAAAACATGTCTTAATCAATAAGACAGCAACAAAAAGTTGTATAAACCATCTGGGAACTGTGGAATGAAACGCCAATGACAGGGATTTTCAATAAATCGCAAGGAAATTATTGAACAAAGTGGAATGGTGAAATTATGGACATGTTTTAAGTAGAATAATAGATTTTTTTCTAATTTTTTTTTTGAGCCCAAAAATAAAACACTGAAGTCAATTATGGTAATTATCTAGCAACATGAAACGGTGGAATGGATCATAATCCCAATGACAAGGAAACACACAAAACGCATCTTAATTGTTAAGCTTGTTGATAAATTTGTTGTATATTGTTTGGAAAGAGTTTATAGTTAAAAAATACCCTCAATAGCAACAATTTTATTTCAGTTAAAACAATGAAACCATGGAATGGAACACGAGTGGAATTCTATAATTAAATACTGATTTTTACAGACTTTTTTTCTGTGCAAAGAATTTCGAATCATTAATGACAAAATCGCCATAAAAAAATACTATTTATCCACGCTTGCTTTCAAGTTCTGGAAAATCATATTTATTTCTGGAATATATAATAATAATAAACTGAAATATAGATCATTAGCGTCAAACTGCCGATATGGATAGCCCCTTAAAGCTTAAATGGAATGGAACGCATTCGATTATGTGGCAGAAGGCGCTGCTGGTGCCCCTCTACACTACATTCCGATGCATTGGAAATCCATTAGAATATCAAATATTTAACCCAATTGAATGCCAGCCGAAGGCAAACTTAATTCAAGTTGAAAGAACACACACACACAAAGGAGGCGAAAAAATAAAATTAAAAGATATTACACAAAGAACATAGTGAACATTTGCGGCACTCAGGGGAAATATTCGTTTATCGGGCCAATTAATATGCGGAATTTATTTGGCCATTACAGAAGCATAGCTCTCGGAGCGGCGGCACGTCTCCAGCAATGAGATCAGCGGAGCCCAGAATAGGATCAATCGTCTGCCTCTATATATCGACAACTATTTAGGCAAACAAAACAAAACAAAAACCAACAATAAAAGAAACTCAACGGCTCTTGGCCAACAAATAAAATTACATATAAAAAATAATAATAAAATAATATTAAGAAAAGATAACTCACCCGGAGATTCCGTTACGTTACGTTCAGGTTCTGGGGTCGAGTAAACAATTTCCGGTTCCCTCGGCCGCTCACAGCCGGCCTCGTCTGTCTGATCCTGACAATCGATGACATTATCGCAGCGCTTGTACAGCGACAGGCACTGGTCGTCGCACTTGAACTGATCTTCAGTGCAAACTGAGGCAAAATTAAATAAATATATACAAAATAAATATATAAACATACAAATAAATATATATGAAACTATAAGTAAATTCAAATGAAATGGAAATGGAAATGAACAAACGATCGAATAGGAAGTCTATCATCTAATGCTAATGATCTCCTAGTTATATATCTGTAATATTAGACTGCTAATACAAATTCCTTATTAAGAATTTATTTTAAAAAATACAACAAATTCTATTGATTTCTATCTCTTTCTTTTTTTTATATTTTATGTCTCAGTGATTTTAAAATCTTTTGAAAAGTAAGGCCAAAAGTATGCCTTTATATATTTTGTAGAACTAAAAACTCAGGATTTTTAAAGGAATTTTTTTTTAATTAAATATTTAGTAACAAGTTTTGAATCTTGAAATTGTAAAATTAAATACATACATACATACATTTTCAGTAAAATATTATCTATTATTATCTCTTCATTAATCAATATTTAATAGATTTAAAACAATTTTTAAAGCATCCCAAAAAGTATGCTTCTTTTACTACCGGTTTTATTTGTTACCAAAATATAAAGTGATGCCCTCGACTTTTTAGAATTTAAATTGTTTTCTCATTAAAAATATATATATATGCATATTTAATTTTAAATTTTTTTTTTTTATAATATTTAAATAACAATTTCATTTCAAGATAATTCCCGGAAAATATTAAATCTGACTTTACACAAAACATGAAATGTGTGTTGGCTAATCACAAGGTGAACCACTATGATGATCCTGTATAAACTGAAGCCATTTACCCGTCGCAAAGCAGCCATCCTCGTCCTCGCCGTCGGGACAGTTGGACACGCCATCGCATCGCATCTCCTCGCAGATGCGCCTTCCGCTACGACTGCAGGTGAATGTGGCGTCGCCGCGACACCCGTTTTCATCGCCATTACCAGAGCCCTCGACATCGGGATTGACGGGATTGTAAGCTTGGGGTACGTTTAGTTCCTCATCGTCATCTGTGTGGTCACAAAGGTGGATTAACACAGCGATCGGAACTGGACCAGGGGGTTCCCCCAGAACAGACAGCAGAAAGAGAGAGAAAGACGAGCACATGGACGCAATGGAGACAGAAAGTGGAGTGGTATACAGATTCGATGATGAGCTTTTGGGACGTTCACAGGTCACACACGCACGCAGACACAGTAACAAGTCTACTTTGGTTTTTATTTTCTCCCAATATATAATTTTCAACAATTTTAGACATTTTTTTAGTTGAAGAAAATATAAACCCAAGCAGATCCGCACAGATCGTGTTAGCATTTAGGATTGCCCAGGGGTTAAGTACAGTGGGGCAATCGCATGACTTCCGCTTGGACAAACCTTTGGGGGGGAACAGAGACTGGGCCAGACCCGGAATTCGTGGGCCAATTACATTAAAGAAGTCCGATCGCGGGGCAGGCGCCAGGCCAACGTTGCCCGGGTTTGAGCTCACCACTGGAGCCGTGTTAGTTTCCACATTCGGTGGGGTTTCCTCGTTGCCTTCTTTTTAAGGTGTTTTGTATATATTTTTTTTATGGATGGAAGAAAGAGTTTTGAAATCATGATTTGGACTTTGACAGGAATGCAAACCGATTGATATACTTTTTCGTTACAAGTTTTGAGTTAATTAATTAATTGGTTTTTCGGTTTTCATTCCCTTTTTCCGGGGATTGGGGAAATGGTGGGGGCATTTCACAGCAAAAGCAGCGTAGAAAAAGTAAGAGAAAGGCAGAGTGAGAGAGGCAGGAGGAGCAGATGGACTTACCTTGCGATTCCTGGAAGTAGAATACGTTGTCCGTGGAGGCACCCAGATTTTCGATTCGCTTGTAATCGTTCAGCTGACTCTCCAGCTTGCTCTGGAAGTCGGTGATACGGTTGGGGATCTGCAGCTTGAGCAGCACGTGCACCTTAAAGCGGTCGTCGGTAGGACTGCAAATGGGCAACGGGGTTTAATGTTAATTAAATTATATTTGATAATATTCAAGAAATATCCATGAACTTACTCCACTTGCAGCAGGGTGCTGTGAATATCCTGATCGTCATCATATTCGGCGTAGGTGCGATCGAAAAAGACGCGCAGCGCGTCATCCAGGTTCTTTTGCAGAGTTTGGAAGGCAACGCTGCTGGGATCCGTGAAATCATTGTCATAGGGCTCATTGACGGCAAAGTATGTGCGATCTAGTAGGTAAATATTTAATTTTTAAATTAATTTCAATTGATTTGAACTACTCAGTTGGATTTTGATTGACATTAATCGATTATTGGGTTACTTACACTGCGTTATCTCCTCGTCAGGCGAACCAGACGCCTCGGTCTCATCATAAACCTCGGGCGCCCGCTTTCGGGGATCCGTGGCGCGGTTAAAGACACTTCCCGCTCCGGCGCGCAGCTGGCGCTGCCTTTGGAGCTCACTGAGCTCGGCCTTCCTGCGTTCCCTGGACTCCCGAGCTCTGCGGCGCAGCGCCTGTTGGCGGGCCTTGGATGAAGCGCGACGCACGCGATGGTGGCTGCGGCTGTCCTGTTCCTCAGCACCACCAAACAGTCGCGACAGAGAGCGACGGACGCGATGGACGCCCTTGCTGAACCAGTTGCCGCCGGTCTCCTCCTCCTTTTCATCGGAGGGCAGCAGGTCCTCTTCATCGGCCAAATCGTCCGGGAAGGATTCAACATCGTCATCGTCGGCATCATTGTCAATGGCCTTCAGCTCATTGGCCTCATTGTTGCCCTGCAGAAACAGGTCATCGGCGGGAATAAAGTCCAGGTCATCGTTAAAGTTGTTTATTTGCTGTAAGTACAAAAAAAAAGTTTATTAATTATAAAATTTAAAAAAATTATAGGTTTTTAAGTTAGGTAAATTACACATTTAATTAAAATTTAAACCATGGTTTTTCCAACGTTTTTCTATAGTTTTTCCCTTTGAAAAAAGCCCAGTCTGGGTGGTTGTCTGTGCTAAGTATAGTTATGAACCGTTTGAACTACAGTTTGGTGGGCACTGTGTCTTGGCTAGATTTTCACCACGGCAGTTGATTCAAACAAAAAAAAAAAAATAAGAATGAATAAGAATATAAATCTAGTGATTTTTATCACTGCAAGTTTTGTTATCTAAACACAAAAAAAAAAAAAAACAAAAAACATATCAGTAAAGCCTTAGGAATTTCAGACTTGGAAATGCTTTTCTTCACTTTTCCTCACTTTTCCCCCCTTTCCTCCATCTTTCAACTCTGTTTGCACCCCACTTCCGATCTATTTTTGACCGCCTTTTAATTGAGCATTGATTTCAAGTGTCAATTTCTTTTCATTTTCTTTCATCGTGGTCTCCCATGGCACTATTTTCGGTTAACCCATGGGATCTCTTTGGGTTTCCTCCTCCTCCTCCTCCTTCTCCTCCTCACCTTGGTTTTTGGTTCGACGCGTGTGCTACGTCATATTTCTTGTTGCCTTTGGCTGATAAAGAGCACTTGCCTTGCATGTTCAACATGTGCCACACACACACACACACACACCCATACACGTTGTTGCACCAGAAGAGCGATCATATCTGGCCACAAAATTGATGTTCGATGGTCTCTTTGCCCTCGGGAAGCCTTTGTCCCAGGCCCCCTCCTGCTCTCTTTACACAGAGAAAATATCATACCTATGGCCAGCAAATCACTTAATTACGGGGAGGCTAGAACCAGTTGGGAATTAGAGCGAATTCGTCAATATTTTTATGAAATATTGACCAGCAAAAAAGGGCGATTCGCCTTTAAATTAATGGAAACTTTTTCTTAATTTTAGAAGAAAAAAAAGGTATAAATTATAAAAATTAAAACAATTTGTAAGTCTGGGAAATATTATAAAAAACATTTTAAATAAGCCTTTTTTTTTAATATAAATCTATATTCATATATACCATTTTTAAATAATTCCTTATTAAATGAAATGGTTTTATAATGAAAATGTTAAGGCTTAATTGCGGAATTCAAGAAAGTTGAATATATTTCTTCAAGTGTACTTTGGTTTGGTGTTGGAATTAAAGAAGAAAAGGAGTGTATGTGTTGTGCCTGTGTGTGGGAATAAATGCAATGTGGGCCAAATGTGCATGGCCCGAGCTAGAAGTTGCTCCTCTTATCGAAATACTTCGATAAACTAAAAAGATAATGGATAGACACTGGAATGGCAGGTGGAGTGGGAGAGAGGAGAGGGGTGGGAAAGCTATAAGAAAAAAATACAATACAAATTAGAGGTAGTAGAAATTACACCTCTTTCAAAAATATAAAACTTAAACTGAATATTTAATATTCATAGTTACATAAAAATCTAACTGTCTCTTTGAAACCTTCTTTACAATAAATTGAAATTTTCCCATACTTTTCCTTTAGAGTTTCTAAATTTTTCCATTATTTTCCATTAGAGCTTCTAAATTTTTCCATTCATAAAAATTTAAATAAAGACATTTTTGGTGTGTCTCCAAACTGGTGACGAATTTCCTTGGATGGTCGTTTATTTTTATTGTAGACTTTTCAGTTTCTGAGCTCTGTCTGAGTGTTGTCTACGCCGTGTCTGATTTTTTCCTATATATTTTTGGATTTTTTTATAGAGAGAAGGAAGGGTGGCTGGCTTATGAAGCTGCATAGTCACGTGCCTTTGCGAGACTTTGAAGTTTGCCCCTTGTTTTGCGGCGAGTTTGTCTGTTGTGTTAAGACTGGGTGTGTGTTACACATAATAATAATAATAACAGTAATAATAATAATAATAAAGCTGGGCCTAAGCTATCGATAAGATATTAAAGAGTGCCTTAAATCGATTTTGCGGAGTCTATAAATTAACTTGAATGGCTGCGTTTGCTTTGGTTTTGGGTTTAACTTTAATGGTTGCTATTAAAAATATGAAACAATATATATATATATATTTGAATTTATTAACGGCTTGCTTTTTGTTAGTTTAATTTGGAAAAAACTGCTTAAGTTTAAGCTTAATAAGTTTATAAAATATATTTAAGTACAATTTATTTTATAATCTAAAAGTAATATTTAGCTGTTATTTATTTTACTATAATTTATATAAATTTATTAGTAGTTTATATAAATGAATACATTGGTTGCCTTGCCTTTTTATTTTCATTAATTTTCCAAATAAAGTAATATTATATTTTTAGTTTTTTTTTTTACTTTAAAACTTGTTTTAATTGCAAGGAAATTTATTAATAATTGTTGAGTTCTCTATAATTAAGGCTTTATATAACTAATATTAACATTATTGCTTGAAGAATGCAAAATATTTTATTAATTTGTACAATCGTATATTATTATTATCAATTGCCTTCTTGATTGCTTAAAAAGCTGGTTAAATCTTGGGGAAATTAATTAATAATTTTTGAGTTTAAATATTAAAAACAATTGCTGCCTCGAAAAGCATATTTACCACTTTTTCGCATAAATAAATATTACAATAAAATAATACATATTACATATGTTAAGTCTAAAAAATTAATAATTTCGGAGTTATTTATAGAATAAATAATAAAAAGAATTGCTCAAAAAATAACCTTGCACTCCTAATTATTCTTTAAAATAATTTCATTAATTAAAATCAAATAAACAATAATGTTTTAAGTTGAAAATTTTCAGGGGAAAAAAATAATGCCATCTGCTCTGTTGTATTCCCGCCTCAATTCCGGCCGGAGTCCAGCTGTCCGGCGGCGGACATGCTTGACACAGATTCCTATGCCGCCCGTTGTAGCCAATTTTTTGTTTCCCCTGCTAAATGCTAAATGCAGATTGCGTGGCGTTTATTGTGATTACGCCCGGAGGAGGAGGCAGGAGGTACGTCTGCCTGCTAATGCACGCGAACAGCATGGCCAGTGGCAGTGCCTGTCAAACTGTGTCTGTGTGTGTGTGTGTGCCCGCCCACAGCGAAAAATGCGAAAATATCATCAAAATTACAAAAATGCCTAAAAACGAAATGCAAATGGCGATGAGACATGAATTATTACGCATACGCAGCGTGGCAACAGTGAAAATAAATAGAATGTTATTTATGTGGATGACAACGCAATGCGTTGTCCTTGAACCCAATTGTATCTGCATCTGCATCTGCATCTGCATCTGCATCTACGTATCTTTGCATCTTTGCCAGATTTAAACATAAATCCCAGGCACAGGGGTAAACAAGCATACGCCGAGTGTGCTGTCAATTGTCTCAACTTGTTGCTTAAATTGGGTCACTGGAGGCGGAAGGTCGCGGCTGCCACATACATCTACCCCAACCCACACACACCACACACCACACACCCCCCCCCCCCCCCCCCCCCCCCCCCCCTTGAATATAAAATAAACTCCCAGAAATCCACCCACGTGCGTGCATTGAACCCTTAAATGGACACAGATTTTTGTTTTTCTCCCTTTTTATTTTTCAGACTCATTTCCTGCAAGACAAATTACACATTGAGACGGCGGCTTTGGTGGCGGCACTCCCCCTTTTGGCGGCCAGTCATAAATTTTGGCCAAAACATATGTGTGCTGGCAATTTATTTTCATCTACTCGCCGTGTGTATGTTCAAAAATCGCAGACAGCCAGCCAATTCTCGTTAAATCGATCCCGAAAAATCATGGCAAAAAACATAGGGAGGAGTGCGGGGGTAGGGACAGGGGGTTCAACCGGCTGACAAACCGAAAGAAAAAGTTATTGACTAACTGACTGACTGACTGACTGGGCACAATTTGTGGCCACCAGGCACGGCAGGCAGGCAGGAAGGCTTCACACAAGCCGCAAATAAGAAGAGCAAAAAGTCCCAGAGAAATAACAAATAATAAAATGGACATAGCTAACTTTGGCAAGTAATTTAAAAAATGTATACAAAAAATATATAGGGAAAAAGATAAATAAAAATAAATAATAAATCAAATAATAAATGGTTTTGTAAAATAATAAACAATAAAATAGTCCATCAATAAAAAGATAATATAAAGTTTTAGGCTTACAAAAGTAGTTAAAAAACCTGAAATTTTTATCTTCATTTTTATTAAGCTTTGAATTTTATAAAAAATTAAATAATAATCTGAACTAAAGACTTCAAATGTATACACATTTTGAAAATTCTAAAAAACCTTTAGACCTTTAGAAATAAAAATCTCCAGGCTTTTAAATATTTTTTTATATTTAAAATTCACTTAACTTTACTTAAAAAATACCTTTAAAATCACAAATAAAACCCCCAAGACCCTGTCATAGTGCCATAACCCCAGGAAGAAAAGAGTATCAAAAATTAGGCAGACAATCTGAAGCACACACACATGTGTGTGCACAACTTTTGTGTGTTGGCCACAATTATCATCGAACGGAGAGAGAGAGAGGGAAAGACAAAGAAGAAGGGTCAAGGGAAAGGGAAAATGGGGGAAAAGGGAAATGGTTTTCCGAAGCAAAGGAAATTGAGGGTAGAGACCTGTGAAAATTTGATTAAAAACTAGCTTCAAGGTAATTGCCAGACAATTTCTACTGCTCCTCTTGTACTTCTCCTAATGCTGCACCTCCTGAACCTGTTCCTCTTCCTCCTACTCCTCCTCTTACTCCTCCTCCTACTCCTCCTCCTGCTCCTCCTCTTCCTGCACCTCCTCCAGATTTCTTCCTAAAAATTGGGCATACGCTGTGACATCAAGCCGTGACTCGATCTGGGTCTGTGGAGCAAGTGCAAAGCAATTGACGCCCTCGGAATCCGTAATCCTCCTCCGCTGGCAAGAGATTGCCGCCGTCAATCATCATTGCCACATGTGCCACGAATGAAAATGCAGCGAAAATGCAACGAAAATTCCATGAAAATGCCACACAGATCTGGAGATCTACACACGGAGGCTCGTTCAGCGACTTGGTTACGATCCAGACTCAGCCCGGAATCCATGTCGAGACCCGCCCGCTCAGCAGGAAATATTTAGCGATTCGCTCTTGTCTCCAAGTATCTGTGTGTGTGTGTGTGTGTGCCACAATTTGCTTGGCTTTAATTAAACTGTACGTTTTAGCAATTGCTTTGATTTAATTAGTTTTTCCCCCATATCTTTTCACTGTGGGCGTCAATAGAGGAGAGGAGGTCTATTTCCATTTCCAGCTGTCAGCGAGGAGAGACAATTTTCCATAAAAAAAAAGGGAAAAGCTGCTTATAATATTTTTAAATTAGTTTTGAAATTTTTACAAATTTAAGGGATGTTAGAACCAGTTGGGAATTATTGTAAATTTTGTTGGCAAACAATTTTTTAAGGCGAATTCGCAAAGTTTTTTCATCACAAATGTACCAGCAAAATAGGTATAATCTTCCCTTATATTAAATAAAAAAAAACTAAACAGAGCGAATTATATATAAAACACCCCAAATTCGAGAATAAATAGAAATATTAACCCTAAAAAATTATATTTATGGTGTCTTGTCTTGATTTTAAGTGCTTTGCCTTATATTCGTTTTCTTAATTGTAGAAAATGTTTCTAAGTTTTCAAAAATTAAGAATAACATTATTATGAGTACATTAAAAACTCTATGATAGAGTAGTAGTTTCCTTTAAAAAAAATACAACCAAGTAAGAAAGAAACACCTTGCTTTCTTTTTGCTCCCAGGCAACCCTTTAACTTATGCAAACATAAACAAATAATTCAATTCAGCTGCCTTCGTTGATTAGCACTGGGAACTGACCTTTTGTCTTGTTTCCACCTACGATATCTGGGCTCTGAACCCTGGCACCTGCTCTTCCAGAAAAATAGAAACCCATGTGGCGGGGGCTGCACTCTCACAATGGTTGAGGAAATTAAATTCCACACAACAATGAGCAATGAATAAAAGAATATATATACATATATGTGGTATATATAGTATATATAAAGAATAAAAACAAAAAGAGGCAAGGAAAAACTAGAGCGGTTTTCGCAGGACTCGAAGCTAAGAATACCCAATATTAGACCATTTGTAAGTTATTTAAAAAGAAAAGAGTTATTAATGTACTTAAAAATATAGTTTTCATATATCAGCTTTTATTTATTTTATTTATTTGTATTTTTTTAATTTGTTTAGAAATTTAAATAAAATAGTCCAAATTTATTGAACTATTTATATATTTTATATTTTATGAGGTAAAAAATAGGTTTTTGAATTAATAAAAGATTATAAAATAACTAAAGACTAACAGGAGTCTCTTGTAAATAATAATAAAAATATAAATTTAATATATTTGTTCCAATAATCCCAACTAACAACTAAAATTCCACAAAATTTCTGAAAAAACCTTGGCTAAATGTTCTTCTACCTATAACCAATATCCCCATGTGGCTCTGCACTATTACAGGGTATGGAAAACAGCAGTCAACAAAGTGGCAAAGTGACACCTGCTTGAGCTTTGATTTGTGGAAGGGCATGACGAGGTCTGAGAGAGGTTGTAAAGCAAGTCAAAGTTCAGTTTTGCCTGACAATGTTGTTGACGCTAATATTTATGTTTTGTTGCTGTTTTTCTTTGCCACTTGTTTTTATATTTTGTTTTTTATTTCGGCATGAACAAACTCATTTAAATGTTGAAGCCACTCCAAGGTTGGCACGTCCTTTGAGAGCCCTTCGGAAAAAAAAATCGAGGAGAAAAGCTGAGAGAGAGAGCGAGGAAAATGCCAGCACGCCTGGCGACTGTTGATCCTGGCCGCTTTGATGTCCCTGGCCCCCTCTCCATTACTTGGTTTATTTTCAGGAAAGCCAGGGGTGTCTTTCCATGCCGCCAACTTTGGGATGCCGCTCACGTTTTGGCAATTTCTCATAAAACAAACGACCATTAACGCCTTTAAGTTGTCGGCAGCATTTCGTCGTCCCCCTTTCCCTGCCTCTTGCCTTCTCACTATCTCTCCCCCCCCCCTCTCTCTGATTCTCTGTGAGATTCTCTGACAGGAGACTTGAGACTTGAGGCTTTCTTCGATGTTTCCCCCGGCTTGGTTGACTTGATTCGTGCCTCATATTAAGTTGTCAGCCGGCTTGAGCCACTCCCCCTTTGGGCGCCTCTTTGGAATATATATATGTATATAT